>APFE030269131.1:43457-84269 GCA_000404065.3 Pinus taeda | reverse complement strand
TATATAAATGAATATAAAATCCCATAAACTCAACATCTTAATTATGCAAAATTCAAAAATTTACTCTTAATTTCAATATCTTTTGTAAAATTTAACAACCACCAAAACATGAAATCACGGCATAACAAACACGCTTTGAAATGGTCAAGCACCATTTGATTCATGTATAATTTTATTTTCTTGTGCATTTAAGGTTTTTGATTTATGTAATGGTCACAACTCCATGCCAGGTAGGGTATGATAATAATAAAATTAAACATATTCAGTGTATGGTTGAAGTTCTTAAACATAAGGTATAATAATAACAAAATTAATATATTGAGAAAAACTTTAAGTTAAAATTGTTAGAAACAATGTTTATTCTACGAAGAATAGGAAGTGATAAAATATGGATAGTTTAAGATATGCTTAGAATTTTTAAAATTTATATAATTGTTTTAATTAATTTTGTATAGCCATATTTATTTTAACTATAAATTACTAATTAAATTTAATAACATTATTAACTAATAATATTAATAATAATTTATGTATTCAATTTTATTTGATTAATTATTAATTAATTTAATGGGATTATAAACCCAAGGGAGTAATATTAAACCCAATGGAACAATATTAAACCCAAGAGAATCATATTATAAACCTTGGGTATATAAACCCTAAAATAAACACAGTTGACCATGTTTTATCATGATTGATTTTCATATTGAGACAATATTTGTAATAATGTGACATTTGACCATGGTTGATCATCATTGACAATGGTTTATTTTCATAATGAGACAATATTTGTCAGTATGTGACATAGGAACATGGTTGTACATGGTTGAACATGATTATAAACTAAGGGGATTTATATTAAACCCTAGGATTTGTAACAATCCTCATGAATATTCCATGTGAAAATATGTAAATACCATGGATGATGGGACACGTATTCCAAGCTAAATGGTGGGAAAGACATCCTAGGGGGAGTTCATCTAGTTGTTTATGGCTAAGGAAATTGGCAAAGGCAATGGCTAAGGCATTAAAGAGGAAAAATTGCATTTTTGGGACATTCATTTATGAAAATGATGGAAATTAGGAGAAAAGGAAGGTGAAAGGTCACATGTTGCATGTGAGGAGGAAATTGAAAGAAAATAATGGAAAATAATGGAAAATGAAGAAAATAGAGGCCTCTTTAATAAAAAGGCTTCTGAGGATACGTGGGAAAGACTTGGTTAGTTCAGTTTTGGAGCTCTCTCATTATTCTCTCTCTCTCATACTCTTGGACACTTAGAGTTTTCTTGAAGCAATTTGGCATTGGAGCAAGAAAGGCAAAGAGGGAAAGAGGAAGAAAAAATCAAGCAGGGAAAGGAATGATCAAGCAGTGACAACAGGCTTCATTGCAGGTATCAACTTCCATGTGTATTTTCCTTGCTATATTTGGCTTTCATGGGATTGAATGTGCCTCTTTTCTACCATGGCATGGGTTTTTCCAAGAGTGACAATAATTTAAACCTAGCCTTTCCATTACCTAATAGCTTTGATGAGATGGGTTCTCTCATGCGTTTTGTGGGGGATGGCCGGATTGGATTCGAATCTGAGTGGGGTGGATCTCTAAATTGAGAAACAAATGGTGGTAGTGGTCCCTAAACCAGAATGAGGATACAAAAAGCCACTGACCTAGTAACCCTTGAACTAGATTTTGGATTGCAGTAAAGCTAGAATGTGTGCCTCGTTGGGCCTAGGAATCCTTGTCAGTGAATGGCGGGATATACGGTAAAGCCAAGAGGTTGATTTTCTCTCTATTGGGCCTAGTGATTTCAGGATGGAATGCACAGTAAATCTTAGAGACTATGTCTCAGTGTAGGGCCTAATGATCCCTGGATCGCACTGTGGATGCACGGTAAAGCCTAAGAGACTAGGATGCACTCAAATTCCTCACGATGTAGGCCGAGAACTCCAATGGAATCCACACTGATTGGTGTTTTTGATGTCTTCTATGAGTCCCACATTCATGCTTGGAATATGGAATAGGGGGTGATTCGCTAAAGAGAAACTTGGCTTAGCTAATCTATGCTCGAGTGGAACGTGGTACTCCCATCACTAGTTGGTTCATTGCATTTATTAATGAGAAATTCATTCCCTTGATTTTCATGTGGAAATGTACTAATATATATTTATGGATTTTGATGGCTGATATGTCCATTGTATTTTTGTTCCTATTATGCTGGTTATATGTACATTGTATGGTAGCAGCTATGTTTGGTTCTCAGCATGTTTTAACTTTAGTTTGAATGGATATTGTATTTATGACCCAATAAGTGATAAGGCAGCAAAATACATGAGGAAACAATGGTTCATGGTGATTCTTAGATAAGTATGAGATCCCTACACTTAATTTTATTTTTTACACTTGTAGGTTATATGTTGATGATATGTTTGACGAAATGCCTGCCATGGCTAGTAGGGGTCGGGCTATGATTTTGTTCATATTATTGCTTTTGCATCCTTCTTACCTTGTATCCTTACCAATTCTAAATGATCATTCCATTATGGGCAGTTTCTTGGGCTCTAGGCTAAAAAAGGTGGCTCAAATCTCAGAGTGCCAGCAATAGTTTTGAGACTAACTCACCAGGGTAGTGTTTGGTGTTAAGAATTTACTGCACAACATAAATAATTACTGAGAGGAATAAATATAAAATTAACCAGCAATAACCATAAACACATAAATACACATGTTTATCCGGGAAAACCCCAGAACCGGGGAAAAACCCAATCATAATGAAATTTCATTATCCTTGGCCAAAACCCTGGCCAATCCGGCCAAGTGAGCCTTCACCGCTCACCTCCAGGCCATGCATTACAATGAAGTCCTTCCAGCCTTTTATAGGCTCCATTACATATAATACCACGGGCAGAATACCATGGGTGCACAATACCATGTGCCCCAAAACCATCACTATTTAACCTCGTCAACTTTTTGACTCTATCCTGAGTCAAGTGAAGAGGAGAAGAGGAGTTGACCTGGGATAGAGCAATCTCTCGAGGCAGGTGGTGCTCCATGTAAGGCGTGTGCTTCCAAAGCATTGGAGCGAAGAATCCTGGTTAGTAGAGAGTGGACGGATGAATAATCGTTTGAGGGGAGGCTCCATGGTCCTTTGTTCGAGGGGAGGATTGTTGGGTATACGACCAAAGTACCACATTGACTAGAAGTGGGGAGGATCATGGTCATATAAGGACAGACAAATATCTTCATTGGTATGAGGCCTTTTGGGGTAAGTCCAAAAGCAAATCCATGAGCGCTTAGGTCCAAAGTGGAAAATATCATACCATTGTGGAGATATGTGGTGTCCAGAGTCCTTACAAGTGGTATCAGAGCCATGCCCTGAAGTTAGCCAAGTGGATGAATCCTCAGAATGCTGAACAAAGGTGGTGGGCCCTAGTAATATCACGATGGGATCCGTGGATGAGCTCGATTAGACAGGCGGTGTGCTCCGGAATCTTCATGGACGTGTCCTAGTCCCAACACGGTGAAGAGGAGTTGACCTGGGATAGAGCAAGCTCTCGAGGCAAGTGGTGTTCCATGTAAGGCGTGCACTTCGAATGCATTGGAGTGGAGAATCTTGGTTGGTCGAGAGTGGATGGATGGATAATCATTTGAGGGGAGGCTGGATGGTCCTTTGTTCGATGGGAGGATTGTTGGGTATACGACCAAAGTCCCACATTGACTAGAAGTGGGGAGGATCATGGGTATATAAGGATGGACAAATATCTCCATTGGTATGAGGCCTTTTGGGGTAAGTCCAAAAGCAAATCCATGAGGGCTTAGGTCCAAAGTGGACAATATCATACCATTGTGGAGATATGTGGTGTCCAGAGTCCTTACACAGAGATACAAGTTGAAGCTGTAATTTGTTTTTAAAATTTTTACAAAGCCAAGGAGGATGTGGATTACAGGGATCAACCATGGGCTTTGGAACTATATCCAAACATGTTTTCAGATAACACAAATGATGAACTCTACCGCCCTCCTACTAAGGAGGAAATACTACTAGTACTTAAATATTTTTCCAAAGACAAATGTTTGGGATGGGATGACTGGACAATGGAATTTTTTCTACATTATTTTGATCTAATGGGACAAAGCTTATTGGATATTGTGGAAGAGTCTAGGACTCATGGAATGACCAATAGGGCTATCACCTCCACATTCATGGCCCTCATTCTAGGAATTTAGACCTATATCACTCTTCAACATGCTATACAAGATGATATCCAAGATGATAGCATAAAAAATATTTTATCCTTACACATATCTAGGGAACAGTTTGGGTTTCTAAAAGATTGTCAGATACATGATGCAATTTCTACAACACAAGAATGTATCCACACTATAGCCTTGTATAGACTGGTAATTGAGAATTGATGAACGACAAGCGAGGAGACGAAATTGCTCTATTCTACCACTTATTTCTCTATTCCCACCCACAACGGGGTATGTCGTCAATTGCGAGGGCGTATATGGGAGGATAAACGCAAGGTGGGGGCACATTGAAGGAATACGACGGCGAAACACTTGCTCGCATAAAGGACCCGAATTATAATGGTAGATACCAAGAAGAAGGAGACTGTGGTGATGAAAATCGACCTCCATAAGGCCTATGACTTTGTGGATTGGTCATATATCTGACTCATTCTCCATAAGATCGAGTTACTTACTCATAATGTGGAATTGATCATGGCTTGCATCACCTCTATTTTCTATGTTGTATTGATCAATGGTACTCCCACTTCCTTTTTCCGGGCTGGAAGAGGACTCAAACAGGGTTGTTCTCTATCCCATTTAATTCTCATTCTTGTTATGGATGGTCTAAGAATGATAATTAGAGATGCACAATCCTGTGGACTCTTTTAGGGATATCATATTACTAGATAGGTAAACATATGTCATTTTTTTTATAGATGACATATTAACCTTTGGCATCATTTTCGTATTACAATGATCGAATCTACACTATATCTTTGTTAGATATGGTGCAGCATCGAGGCTCCTCACAAATGGTAGAAAATATGTTCTCTACTACTTTGTTGGTAACAAGTTAGATATAGACTTCATAGCTGACACTTTTGGAGTGTAGAAAGCACCTCTGGAGCATAATTTACCTATTTGGGCTTCAGACTCAAGCCCAATTGTTATGGGATCAGAGACTCATTGTGGTTGTGTTAGGTAAAATTGACTCAGGGTTTGACTCAAGGTTGACTTGGTTAAACAACAATGGTTTGGGCACATGTTATAGTGTACCCATGCTATTATTTCCCATCGTATTGCATGTAATGGAGCCTATAAAAGGCTGAGAAAACTTCACTATATTACAGGCCAGGGTGGTGAGAAGAGAAGCCTCACTTCGCCATGTTGGCCAGGATTTTGGCCAAGGATAATGAGATCTCATTGGGTTAGGTTTTTCTCGAAATTTAGGGTTTTCCTGGATGAACATGTGTGTTTACGTGTTTATGATTGTTTTTGGTTATTGTTCATCTTGGTAAATATTTGTAAATAAGTTAATGTTCCAGCTAAATTTCCTTCAATTGGTATCAAAGTTGTTTTGGCTTCAAGGGGATGCCTTTGCTGCTGAGGGGTTTTGCTTAGGCCCGTGGCAGATCTTGTTCAGTGGGAGATCTACGGGATCGATTCTTGTGGTGAAAGAAGATGGTGAGAAGTGGAAAGATAGAGATCAATAAATTTAATGGTCATATTTTTTATTTGTGGAAACTCAAGATGGAGGATCTGCTAGTTGATAAAGATCAATGGATCACAATAGATCTGGGTACTAAACCAACGACAATGTTAGCTAAAGACTAGGCAAAGTTGAATCAGAAGGCAAAGAGCACAATACAATTATGTATCTTAGATTCAGTATTGTTGAATGTATTAGGTAAATCTACGACAAAGGATTTTTGCGACAAATTAGGGACTTTATACTAATTTAAGTCTCTAGTGAATAAATTGTTCCTACGTAAAAAGTTGTATAACCTGAGGATGAAGGATGGAGACCCAATGACCAAGCATCTGAACTCCTCTAATACTGTGGTAAGTCAATTGTTATCTATTGATATAAAAATTTCATGTGAATATAAGTCCATTAGTTTGTTGTGTTCTCTACGAGATCTGTGGGATAGTCTAGTTGTTTCATTAGGTAGCAATGTGACCGCCTTACAATTTGATGAAATAGTCTCATCCTTGTTGTCGGAGGAGATGAGATAGAAAAATACGGAGTGCCAGAATGGTGATTCCTTGTATGTACAAGGATGGTCCTAGAACATAAGAAAAAATAAATCTTCGAGTGGGAGATCTAAATCTAGAGGGGATATAAATCTCTAGGAAACCCTGTAAAGCACCAATGGAAATATGAAAATGAAGGGCACTTCAAAAAGGACTATAGATCTAAATCTCCTCAGAAAGGAAAGGGATCTGATGATGCTCCTTCTACAAAGATGAAAACCACCTCATATGAAGGTGCGGATTTGTACTTGGGTTTTTCTTCAAGTACACATGTAGATCATGAGGCATGGTTGATTAAATCAAGTGCATCCTTTCACTTCACTCCCCAGAGGGAGTGGTTCTATGAGTATGATAAATATGATGGTGTTCATGTCTTCTTAGGGGATGATACAAAGGCTAGAATTGTCGGTCACGGAAAAGTCAATTTGAATTTGAAAGGTGGAAGGATTAGAACACTTTCGTGTGTTCTAAATATTCTTGCATTGGCCATAAATCTGAGTTCTGTAAGCAAGCTAGATGATGTAGGTGTAAAAATAGTCTTCGGGAAATATACCTGCAAGATGGTTTGGGGATCACTGGTAATGATGTGGGGAGTTCAAATTGGAACTCTATACAAGCTTCAAGGTAGCACTATTATTTATGGGTGCAACAGTTATGTGGTTCCTGAAAGTGGAACAAAAAATCTAGTGGTCTCTAGTGAAAAGACCATGCTATGGCATCAAAGGCTTGGACATATTAGAGAGAAGAACCTTTGAATACTTCATGGTAGTGGTATGGTAGAATTTATGTCTAATTTCTCTTTGGATTTTTATTTATGTGAAAATTGTGTATATGGGAAGCAAAATCGGGTGAGTTTCCCCTCTAGTGCTAAGAGGGTGAAACATAGATTAGAGCTTATACACAGTGATGTGTTTGGATCTATGTCGGTTCCATCACTAAGTAATTTTTTGTACTATGTATCATTTATATATGACTTCTCAAGGAATACATGGATACACTTCTTTAGGAAGAAATCTAAAGTCTTTGAAAGGTTTAAATAATTTAAGGCTCTGGTGGAAAACTAGACAGAGAAGAAGATAAAGGTGCTGAGGATAGATAACGGTGGAGAGTTTTGCAAAAAGGAATTTGAAGAGTTCTATAAGAAGTGTGGTATAGCACAACATAAGACTACTCCATAAACACCTTAGAAAAATGGAGTTGCAAAAAATATGAACAGGACATTGATGGAAAACAAAAGAAGCATGCTCAGTGGTGCCCACTGTCTGGGTAGGACAAGAATTCTGGGTAGAGGTAGTGGAGACTGCATGTTACTTGGTCAACATATCACCTTCATCAGCATTGGAGGATAAGACTCCACAAGAGGTATGGACTCGTAAGAAACCATCTCTTTCACATCTAAGAGTACTTGGATGTGATGCATATTTAAATGTTACAAAGGAGAAAAGAACCAAGTTGGATAGTAAATATGAAAGGTGCATCTTTATTGGGTATAAGGATGGTTTAAAAGTTATAAACTTGGAATCTAGAAACAAGGAAGGTTGCATACAACTGCGAGGTGGTGTTTAGATAGGTGAAAGATGTTATTAAACATGAACTCATACCAAAGGAACTTGAGAAGATAGAGTTTGAGCTAAAGGAGGAGGAATCAGACTCTAGAGTAGAAGAGGAATCAGAAGATGAAAAGCCACAAACTCCAATTGTGAGAAGATCAGTTCGAGAAAGAAGGCAACCAGAAAGGTATAATCTAGTCATTTTCTATTCAAAATTTTGTTTATCTATTACTGATTATGATCATATAACTCTCAGGGAAGTAGTAGATTCAGAGAATGTAAAACTATGGAAACAGGTCATGCTTGATGAAATGGCATCTTTGCACAAAATGAGGCTTGGGATCTATTGGATTTTTCGGCTGGAAGAAAACCCATTGGTAGAAAATGGGTGTTTAAGTAGAAGATGAATGCAAGAGGTAAGGTGGAGAAATACAAATCTCAGTTGGTAGCAAAAGGTTATTCCCAGGAGCTAGGAATTGATTTTGGTGATATTTTTTCTCCTGTTCCCAAGGTAGCTTCTATTAGATTACTTTTATCTGTTGTTGCTGCTATTGATTTTGAGGTAGAACAGATGGATGTGAAGACAACATTTCTTCACAGGGATCTAGAAGAAGAAATCTACATGAAGAAACCTGAAGGTTTTGCGGTGAAGGATATGAAAGAACTAGTATGAGGGTTAAAAAGTCTTTGTATGGGTTAAAACAGTCACCAAGGATGTGGTATCAGAAATTTGATACATATATATAGGGACTTAGCTTCACTAGAAGCAAAGAAAATCATTGTGTGTATCTTTAATTCATTGGTGATTGTGTTATATATTTCTTCTTGTATGTGGATGATATGTTGCTGATTGGAAATACGAAGAAATTATCGAGGAATTGAAGACCCAATTTTCCTCCAAATTTGACATGAAAGATCTTAGTGCTGCAAACTGTATTTTGGGCATGGAAATTAAGTGATATCAGGCAAAGAGGAAGCTCTCGTTAAGCCAGAGGAATTATGTCAAGACAATACTGCAGAGGTTTAATATGCAGGATAATAAACTAGTAAAGGTTCCTATTCTTGTAGGTGTAAAGTTAACTGTCGAATAGTGTCCCAAGACACAAGAAGAGGAAGAGGGCATGTCCCGTGTCCCATATGCAAATGCAGTCAGTAACCTAATGTATGTAATGGTCTATACTAGACCAAACATTGCACATGCAATGGGATTATTGAGCAGGTTTATGTTAAAACTAGGGAAGGAGCATTGGACAACAGTGAAGCGGGTTTTCAAGTATTTGCATGGACTAGGATCGAACAAAGTTTTGGAAATTCGTGGCTTTGTGGATGCAGACTAGGTTGGAGATATGGATTAGAGAAGATCTATAAGTGGGTATGTGTTTAACCTATTTGGAGGTGCAGTCAGTTGGATGAGTAAGAGACAATCTGTAGTGGCAATTTCAACAACAGAGGTAGAATACATGGCAGCCACTCATGCAAGAAAGGAAGTAGTTTGGTTGTAGAGATTGTGTTAAAGTATGGGGTTAGTACAACGTGTTATAAGGATAGAATGTAGAAATTCATATAGATTCACAAGCTCATGTAATGTACTAAAGCACAGGAGAAGAATCTACTTCTACTTTCAACCAACAGAAGCCAATAGATCGATATAAAAAATATGAACACGTTGACGGTGTTGGACCCGTCAGCATGTCCGGGGATCTCCTTAGTAAGAAGTCCCAACTAGACCTAAAAATGTTTGATGTAGGATTCCCAGTAGTGGGTAGTATGGTATCATTGTGATTGCGGTTGTGCACAGAAGAAAGTAAGATTTTCTTATTGGTAGCAACGGTGTGACCTTGGAGCAAGTCAAGGAAGGTGCATGAGAGGCTCTAACACACTGAATGGGGGATGAGTGTGCCCCCTAG
The DNA here is from genome assembly GCA_000404065.3 of Pinus taeda. Taxonomy (NCBI): domain Eukaryota; kingdom Viridiplantae; phylum Streptophyta; class Pinopsida; order Pinales; family Pinaceae; genus Pinus; species Pinus taeda. The sequence goes on along the minus strand of APFE030269131.1, from coordinate 74,547 downwards.
AAACCTGTGATATCATGCATCTTGAAAGGGAACACATGAGAAGAAAGCCATCACAAGATGAAAAGTAGGATAGTCGACGATCCAAAATGATGGATTATATCAACAACACATTTCGATAAGATTCATACAAACACATACGGAATAGTCCATATTCCGTATGTGTTTCATATTTCAATCAAGCTAGTGCAAAAACTAAGATGATCTAAGAATTGAACAATACTTTTGGAGGAGTTAGACTTGCTTTTCACGAAACAAGGTCCATTCAAAGAGTTGGACTTATACTAGTGTGTCGCCAAGTGTTGTAGCGGCTACAACCACCCTCCAAAATTTTTCCTTAGCTTTGTTTTGGAGCCTCCCTACCAACCATCCTTAGCAACGTGTCATGCACTGTCTAAGTACATATGCTTCAATTGAGTTTCTATCATTTATTAGTTTGCACTTGCTTGTTTTCCTTCCACCCATAGGATGACATTCTGGAACTTGGTCAGTTTCTCGTTGTGATGTTCACCTGGAAAATTACGTAATTCTAGAAGGGAACCAACCTTCCCTCTAGAAATTGTGCAATCCATTTGGGTTGCCTGTTGATCTCCAGAAATGCACAAAACATCCAAGCAACCTTCCCTCTAGAAACTGTGTAATGTAGCCCCTCACTGGACTTCCTCCAAAAGATTGTACAATTTTGACTGACAATCAGGGCTTCAGTCTAGAAATTACATAATGTCTGAGTGACAACCAGACTTGCTCAACTCAGAAACTGCACAAAATTCATTCCCAAGTTGACTAGTTCCCTTAATGACTGAGCAATCTTGGTTTGCATTCATGAGCTAATTTTCCCGAAAAAGCAAAAAGAATCCCTATATTTTAGGGATCCCTTTTTAGCAGTTGGAGGTGACATGAAAAAGTTGTTTTCATAAACCTCGATCTTATCAAACTTATTTATTCGATGCTTCAGAGCTCATTCTTCACATCAATCTTGGAGCTCTAACATCCCACATCACATCTAGGAGCACTCGACACATTCAACTCAACTTTTTTCGGCTAAATCATCTTTTCATGTCTTTTGTTGATTTTTTGTCGCTTTTTGTATTTTGGTTTGTGTGAGTGTTTTTTTCTTGGTTTCAATGAATGCTTGCGGTCATTTTAATGCATACTATCTTGTAAAAACATTGTTTCAATTTTTCCATTGCATCTCACTATTGTTGCATGCATGCATTATTTCTGCACTAATGGTTGCCATTGCGGTGACTCGCTTCACACACATGCTCATTTTCCTATTTTATTAATCTTGCACTCACTATTTGCATGCATGATCATTCACTCTTGTTTGCACTCAACTTCGCCATGCATTCAAACTTTTCATGTTTTCAGTCGCTCGTCGGTGGGTCTAGGCTTCCTTGGCTTAAACCTTGCCTTGCCCAGCTTGCAATGTGCATTTCTAAGAGTGAAGGCTCTGTCTTCCTCCCATAAATTGCGCAAATATTTCCCAACACTAACCTACAAACTTGATCTACATAATTTTAAGAGGAAGTGCCTTGCTGGCTCCAGACATTGTGCAAATGAAATTTGTTGGTTGCAGTGATTGCTGATTGAAAATGCACATGCAGTTTCACTCCTCAGAAGGCCAGGATGGACTGTACATTGTGAATATTTAGTATTTAGTCAGCCCACTAATAGTTCAGACAGTGCTTTGTGTATTTTTGGCAGTCAGTCTCCTAGCCTCCTAGTGAAAATTACACAATCTTCCTAGTCAGTCACCCAGGTATGTTTCATGTCAGTCCTCAAGTTGATTTTGGTTTTCAACTGATAGATTTCTTGCCATGAGTTTTTCTCTATCTCCAAGTATCATAGGTGTTCGTCCATCTCTCAACAATATAGGTACAATGGCTTCCAGGAGAGCAAGGTCAAAGGACACCATCGAGAGTGCAACTGGAGATGCAGTTGAGCAAGTGTCTATCAGCTTGTCTATCTATGAAGACACTATGTTGTTCATAGACAAGGATATCAAGATGAAATGGCAGGACATCAATGACACCTTTTCAGGCACATTTGACGAAAATTTGAAAGACCGCAAGGTCTATGTCAACATACACAAGTCTAGCTTGTACCGGATTGCATGCAGGAATCCCGCGTTTCCATGCATGGACATGATCCACTAGATTGTCTCGAATACCGGTCCAGACACAATGGTGTTGGACGGTGTCAGTGGAGCACAACTTGCTACCTTCAGGGCAAAGGAATTTCAAGAGATGTATCACTTTCCATAGCTGATGATCACGATGGATACACCCTTCACCAGACCCAGCAATAGTGCAAACTCAAGAGATATCTTAAAGAGTTGGTGAAAGATCCATCTAATATCAAGACAACACCCATCTAGGTTTACAAGACGAAGATACTGCAGAAGGCATATCAACTCTTAGTCATATTTGCATGCCGCTTATATGACCAAGAGAGCATAGATACCTTCCCACAAATTTAGGTTATTATGTTGGATCAACTAGCGAGCAAAGGAAGACCTTGCAACTAGTTTACCATGTTGGCTCTTAGGTTGAAGGAATAGGTAACAAAATCCCAACATACGCCCAACGGTCAGCAAGTGAAGATATACATGTTTGCTTACATACTAGATGCAATTTATGCCCATAAAAAGTTCCCAGGCTTGTGTTGGGCATGAACACCTTCAGAAACCTTTGTGCACACTTATTTCAGGTTGTTCTTTGAATGCAGCTTTTGTGGAGTTATCATACAATTATCAGACCACTTCGTCACCCCATTGTACAGGACAATATTTGAGCAAGATCCACCTTGCATGTTGAGGTAGCGATGGAGGTATTGATCAACATAGAAGATTGGTATGCCTCATCCTTTGGCACCTTCATACAGATGTACAGTGTGGAGAAATATCTGCATGTTTTACCGAATGTTTCCATGGACAAGCTCATCATGCAAGAAGTGTCATATCAAATCTCAACATGGTTATCATCTAGACTGTATAGGAAGAAAAAGGCACCTTGGTCAGCTCTTCCTTTGTGGATCGAGTTGTATGAGATCTAGAATCTCAAGCATGTTGAGGCCGAGACAGAGGAGTTCAAGAGATTCACCTTTAGCACTAGAAGTTTCAGTCTATATGACCCACATTGCTTAATGATGGATCATTGTGCGAGAGTGCAACATCCTTGGATCTACGGGGTCTATGATTGGCCTGAGGAAGACCCATGGAGATACTGCTATCACTTCTCAAGGCTCAATGAATGGATCAACATAGCTATAGAGTGGTTTGCGAAGTAGAAGGAAGCAACATCTCAGATAGAAAAATCATCAATAGCAGCAGAGAGTAGTAGACCTGCGCGTGACAAAGGAAAGAGGAAGGTTGTTGACAATGCAGAGGCAGAGAGAAGATGCAAGTTCAAAGAAGATCCACTTGTGTTGAAAGCAACTTTGGAGATTGAGTCTAAGAGGAGACGGTGCGACATGAGGATCATGAAAAATCAGAGGGAGAGGATGGAGGAAACAGAGAAAGAGTCGCAAGAGTTGAAGCAACAACTCGGGGAAGAACAAGAGTTGTGCAGAAGAGAGAAGGAAGTGTAGTAGGAACAAGTACAAAAGGAGGTGAAGCATGCACATATTGATGAAAATATGACCATATAGGTTATAAACTCATCTGAGAAGCTGACATAGAGCAAACAAGGTGAGAAGTTGCAGGAGCAAGACTTGACTCAAGAGATTGAATAGATGCTAGAACAGATGGACACAGATATGTTTTAGCTAGAGTTAGATTAGGATATTGACCTCACACCTCAAGACCAAGAGGTCACCCCTCTGACTTCACCAAATCTGGAAGCAGAGCAAGTCCTAAGCGATCAATGAGACACTGAGATACTTGAAGACAATATGGAGGCGGAGATGCACAACACATATTTCGATGAGTCGCAACACAGAGTTTTGCAATCACGCAGAGTGCCTACTCTAGATGTCCATGTATCTCCTGCATAGTTTGAAGAGAGAGTGATCATGTCTAATGTGCGCAAGCATGTAGCTGCATTAGCCGATGCTACCAAATCATATGTCGAAGCCACCAACTCAAGTGTTAGATTCTTGATGGCTAAGAACGAGCACATGGATAAGGATTTACAAGAAGCCAAGTAGGGAGGAGAATAGGTTAGAGCATACACCAGAGTAGAGTTGAGGAGAGTGATACTAGATGAAGTATCGTTTATTGAGACAATCATGTGGAACTTGTACTTTAGATTTGTCACAATGCATAAGTCAATTATCCATCTCAATGGTTGGTAGTAGTGGTGTTCTAGGAGAGCATGCATCTTGTCAGATCTGAACACTACTGTCAATCACATGCAAATATGCACAATGAGGTACAAAGGAGCCCTATTACACTTGCCAAGGATGATGAAGCCAAAGGTGGTAGAGTTGAAGGCATGCATCTGGAGTCAAATCCGGAACTATGAGGAACTCCTACAGTTCATCACTAGTTTGCAGGCTTCACATGCACAGGTGTTCAGGAGTATGGATTTCATTATGCACATGCATGCAATCCTATCCATTGGCACACTCATTGAGGAAAATTCAAACAACCAAGTTTGACTACAGCTATACATGTACTTTGATCAGTTGATGCACATAGCCACCAGCATAGACTTGAAGATCAGCAAGGACACTATGCATCAGTATGTTTATGGTTCGGCTTCTCTCAAGGCTATGATGTGCATGTTATCAAATGAGTTGGACAAAGGTTCCAAATCAGTGTACCCAGATGTAATGGAGGAAAGGTTTCACTTTCAGAAGGATGTCACCATGGAGCATGCGGACACCATAACAGACTACCAAACTTAGCACCAATTAGCTACTATCGACCATTGTGAGGATGTCGAAGAGTTGGTCTTCCCATAGATTTCTGAGCCTTAGTGATGTCTTGCATGGCTTACTCAAGCCTATTTTTGTCTCACATGGGTACATGTTCAGATTGTAATGTAAACATGTTGTAAAATTGAAAGACCAAGTGTCATTAGTAGAATGTAACAGTCATGTAGTAGTTGAAGAGTCATGAGGGTAGGTGAAGAGTCGCAAAGGGGAATGTAAAGAGTCACCCCAACCTTTTCTATTTATAGAACCTCATAACTCATTGTATAGGCTTTTGGGAGCCAAGCTTCCTATAGGTATAACTTAGAGAAAGCTTGGAGTGTATTGTAACAAGCCTTGGCTTCTCCATAGTTCACAGCTAGTACATCTCTTTAGAGGAGCAGGTGAAAGTGACTGTAATGTTCCACTATCAGGGCTAGTGGAAGTCTCATTTATATGTATGATTGGATCATTCACTTTCTTAATATGATAGAACCAACACATTTCATGCATATGTTGTTATTGTAGTTCGACTATCCTGGTTACTTTAATGATATATGTAGATTTTATTTACGCTTGTATGTATGGACTATTTTGTATCTGTTTGTATCGATCTTATCAAAATATGTTGTTGATATAACCTATCAATTTGGATTGTCGGTTATCTTGCTTTTCATCTTGTGATGTCTTTCTTCTCCTATGTTCCCTTTCAAGCCATGTGCTATCACAATTTTCTAAGGGGCGCACTCATCCCCTTTTCCATGTGATAGAGACTCTCATGCACCTTCCTTGACTTGTTACAAGGTCACACCCTAGCTACCAACAAGGACATCTTACTTACCTCTACGTGCAACCACAGTCAAGGCAATACCGTACTACCCACTGTTGGGACTCCTACACCAAATGGTCTACGGTCTAGTTGGGACTTCTTTCTTGGGAGATACCCTGACATGTTGGTGGGTCCAGCACCATCAAGAAAACAAGAAGAAGAAAAATCAATGGCACATAACACATGATGTATCTGGGGAAAGACACTGCTCAAAACCCCGCTATCTGTATTGCATATATCAGAAATATGAGTGAATATACAAAGCTTGTTCTCACTAGAAAAATTCCTTACAAGTATGCTCAACTCTCTCACCTCACAAGCTATCTCTTGGCCAACACTTAGCTAATTTTGTAGCTCTCCAAGCTCCTAATCTCTTTCGTAATTCTTGGGATGAATAGCCTATAATTAAAGAAAATTCATGCTTCCAAAAATGCGCAATCCAAACATAGGATCAATCTCTGATGCATGCATGATATTTACACTCCAGTAAATAATACCATTGATAGTACATTGTCCCTTCACTCTAGTCTCAATTGGGTTTTTCTTAGAATCAACATGCATGAGTTTCTCATGAGTGAATCTTCAGTTAACTAGAGAAGCACTAGTGGATGGATTAGTGCACCAACTAAATGTCAGTCCTATATTAGTTCCCAAAAAAAAATTACAACCAATTTAACTAAACTTAACTCAATAAACTGAGTGATCTAATTTCCAACTCAATTTAAACTCATACTGGACCACTAAAACTTAAGGAGAACATATACATGACTACAGAAATACTTCCAACTCGAAATTCCTAAGCTAATTAATTTAATTAAACTTAATCAACTATTTACAAGTTTCTATGAGAATAGAATTCAATTTTAATTCTCAGTTTAATTCAAGGACAAATTAAACTGGAATTTCTTGTTTCCATTTCTCAACACTCCCTCTCAACAAGAAATGGATTATCAACTACCTTGATCATGTCTCTGTGAAACTCGAATTTATATCTTGACAATGCCTTTGTCAAAATGTCAGCATCTTGCTCCTCCATGGGAATGTACTCTAACAACATAATCTACCTCAATACACAATCTATGAGATGATGATATCAGATTTCAATATGTTTGGACCGATCATGAAAAAATGGATTTTTAGAGTGTTTGATACAACTTTGATTATCGCAGTAAATCACAGTTGGATCCATCTATTGACTAAACAAACCAACTAGGATCTCCCTCATCGAGATGGCCTCACAAGCTGCCTAACTCACAACCATATACTCTTCCTCTGTCAAACTGAGTACAACCTATCTTTGTTTCTTGTTGTTCGAAGAAGCATTCATTGACCCAATACTGAAGATCCCTCCTGATGTGCTCTTCCAATCAAATGGATTCCCTGTCCAATATGCATCAATGAAGCCTTGAAGCTTCACTCCCTCTATCTATCTCTACCATAATCCATACTAAGAAGTGCCCTTAAGGTATCTCAACACATGCCTTTCTACCTTCCAATACAGCTTGGTAGGCCCAACCATCGCTTGACTAACCCAGTTAACTGCATAGCACATATTCGGTCATGTGTTCACCAAGTACATGAGTGAACCCACAAGTTGCCTATAAATAGTAACTTCTACTACTTCCCCTAAAGTAGCATCCTCCTTCCTCCAGTTACCTTCTAGAGGAGTCTCCATGGGTTTTTTCCTCTCAATGCGGAATCTCTTGAGTATCTCGTTGGCATACTTGACCTGAGACACAAATAATTTCCCATCTCTCTGCCATACCTCCATGCCAAAAAAGTAATGCCTGAGCCCCATGTCCTTCATGTCAAACTCTCTTGCAAGGTCCTCCTTGCAAGATTTGATCAATTGATCATTACCTATCAATATGAGATCATCAACATAAAGTGCAATGATCAATAGTTTACCTTCCACCACTATGTAGTATAGGTTCACATTTGCTTCACTCTTCGTGAAGCCCAACCCAGTGAAATAGCTATCTATCCTGGTGTACCAAGCACATAGTGCTTGCTTCATCCCATACACCACTCTCTTGAGATGGCACACATGTGAATCACAGTCAAAGGTCTCAAAACCTTTAGGCTTCTCTATGTACAATTCTTCCTCAATCATGCCATTAAGGAAGGTTGTGTTTACATCCATCTGATGTATCTTCCAACCCATCTATGTTGATAGTACCAATATAGATATGATCGATGAGTACCTCGCAACAGGAGCAAAGGTCTCATCATATTCAATCCCCTCTACCTATGAAAAGCCACGGGAAACAAATCTAGCCTTATGCTTCTCCACACTACTATTTGCAACTTTCTTTACCTTATAAAGCCAATGGGAGCTCACCACTAACTTGTCCTTTGGTCTCAGGACCACATCTCAAGCACTGTTACGAACTACGAAGTCATACTCCTCCACCATGGCATCAACCCAAATTGGATGTTGCACTTCTTCCTTAAAGGAATATGGATTTGTCACAATACATTCGCCCATAAGATCCATGTGTCTAGTGTACCTCTCAGGTGACCTCCTCCGTCTGTGCTGAGAAGTGGGTGCTCCCACGTTCTCCTGCGCATCATCCAATAATCTATCAGCCTCTCTGGTGTACTTTCTTCCCTCTCTAAAAGACTCTTCCTGAGTGGATGTCTCTAGTCCCAGATCCTCTTCATGTGGTTGCTCCATATCAGTTTGAGGCTCCTCAACCTTAGGAGATAAAATCTCTTCATCCGCATGTATTTCAAGCTCCCTCTCAAGAGAAATGTGCATGGCCTTCTCCTCATTGAATTTGACATCCCTGCAAAGAATTGTCCTCCTATTTGTCGGTAAGTACACCCAATAGTTGTGAGTTGTATCAGTATACCCCACAAATATCCCCAACTCTGCTATTGGCTCAAGCTTCTTCTGTGCATCTTTGGTCACATGGCATTATACTGATGACCCAAAAATCCTGAAGTGACCAACATCTAGCCTCTTACTAGAATAAGCCTCCTCTAGTGTATTCATCTCAAGTATCCGATGTGGGCTATGGTTTTGAACACAAACCATTGTGTTGCATGCCTCAGCCCAGAAATGTAATGGTAGGCCCCCATCATGCAACATTTCCCTCGCTACCCCTACTATGCTTCTATTCTTTTTCTCGACCACCCCATTCTGATGAGGGTTATGGGGTGTCGTCAACTCCCTTTTAATCCCTTCAACTGCACAAAATTTCTTAAATTGGTTTTATACATACTCACCACTGTTATCACTTGATAGAGCTTTTACCTTCTTTCCCAACTCTTTCACCACCAATGCTTTAAACTCACAAAACATTATGAAATTTTGATCCTTTTTCTGCATGAAAAATATCTAGCATTTTTGAGAAAAGTCATCAAAAAATATAACATAATACATGTGTTTGGCCATGGATATTGTCGAGAATGGTCCACACACATTTGAATGGACTCACTCTAGAATAGCCTCTACTCGACTATCTCTGTCATGAAAGGAATACTTAGTGTATTTTCCCAAAGTACACCCCTTGCATGCATCAACTTGCTCAAGTGTACCTTTGGGAAGACCAACAAAGATCTATTGCAATATCTTCAAAGCCCCATGATGCAAGTGGCCCAATTGCTTGTGCCACAACTCACCAACACTTGAGCTCTACACCCTTTATTATTTTGTGATCAAAGTAACACACTCTTCTACCTCCAACTTATAAATATTCTTCACCTGAATACCTATCTTCTTTACTTGACCTGTGGCTATGTGTCAAAGGAACACCTCTCCTTTTGAGAAGATCACATCACCGCCTCTATCCTCAAGCATGGAAGCAAATACCAAGTTATTCTTCATCCCACGCACATACATAACATTCTTCAAGGTGAGTGGATCTGCATGCTCTCTATGAAAAGTAATTGTGCCCAATCAAGTAACACTATACTTCCCATCATCACCCATCTTGATATGAATATCGTGATCTTTCTCCTCCAGGTCACTGAATCACTCATTGTCACTAGTCATGTGGAATGAAGCTCCACTTTCTAAGTACCATACACTTCCCATCATTGATGACACCATGCGTGCAATGAGGGAAATGTCCAATTCGAATTGAGATGCCAAAGCCTCACCTGCCGCTCCTCCTGAGGACTTCTTCTTGGACTTCTTGAGTGGGCAATTTGTAGCAAAATGGCCCCGCTCATGACAATGAAAGCACTTAAATTTCTTCATGTCTTTCTTCTTACCTCGATGATAAGAATCCAATTTTGAATGGGAAGCTTTTCCTTTTTCCTTCTTCGCCTTAATCATTAAGGCACAGTTCTCTTCATCATCAGTCTTTCATGAAGAGCCATCCCTAGTGTTTCTCTTGATCTCCTCTTGCATCAAATCAGACCACAGTTATTCCTAATCCAACAATTTCTCCCGACCATTGACAGAGTCTTGAGAACTATGCCAACTATTTGGGAGTCCTAGAAGAGAAATACTCACCATATCATCCTTGACAACTATGATTCCAACACCTCCAAGTTTATAATGACATTGAGTGACCTTGGTCAAGTATTTTGGAATAGTCTTGCCATTCTACATTTTTATTTTTCGAATTTTTCCCTTCAGTGCCAATTTACTTTGGTCACTACTATTCTGATACAAGTCCGTCAATGTTTTCCACATAGCAGATGAAGTTTCTGTGCCATGGAGACTCGAGACAATGTAATCTCGAACTCCCTCAAGGATTATCCACCTCGCCTTCGCCACACACTTATTCCATTTGGCCAAACTATGTGCATCGGATGCTACCAGCTTAGGAATTTCTTGATCAAGGAATACCTTCAAGCCATTATCCTCTAACACAACCTCCATTATATAAAATTCAAGCTACCTTCCAAGGGTACTCGAGCCACAAACCATAGAACACCATCTGTTGATCATGAAGAATGTATTACAAATTCGAATTTTACTTGTAACCCAAAATTCAAAACTTTAAAATTTCCTCTGGTATACTATTCCTAGTTCTGATACTGTGTAGAAAATCCTATAGATTCACAAGGTCATGCACCGTACTAAATCACGGGACAAGAATCAACTTCTACTTTCAACCAATGGAAGCCAATAGATTGATGAAAACAATATGAACAAGAAGAAGACAAATCAATGGCACATAACACAAGATGTATCTGGGGAAAGCTACTACTCAAAACCCTGTTATCTGTATTGCATATATCAGAAATATGAGTGAATATAAAATGCTTGTTCTCATTAGAACAATTCCGCACAAGTATGCTCAACTCTCTCAGCTCACAAGCTAGCTCTTGGCCAACACTTAGCCAATTTTGTAGCGCTCCAAGCTCCTAATTTCTTTCGTAATTCCTAGAATGAATAGCCCATATTGAAAGGAATTCATGCTTCCAAAACTACGCAATCCAAACATAGGATCAATCTCTGATACATGCATGATATTTACACTCCAATAAATAATACCACTGATAGTACATTGTCCCTACACTCTAGCCTCAACTGGGTCTTTCTCAGAATCAACATGCATGAGTTTCTCATGAGGGAATCTTCAGTTAACTGGAGTAGCACTAGTGGATCCATTAGTGCACCAACTGGCTGTTAGTCCTATATTAGTTCCAAAAACAATTTAGAACTAATTTAACTAAACTTAACATAGTAAACTGAGTAATCTAATTTCCAACTCAATTTAAACTCATACTGGATCCTTAAAACATAGGGAGAACATATACATGACTACAGAAAGACTTCCAACTCGAAATTCCTAAGCTAATTAAGTTAATTAAACTTAATTAACTATTTACAAGTTGCAATGAGAATAGAATTTGTTTTTAATTCTCAATTTAATTCAAGGACAAATTAAACTAAAATTTCTTCTTTCCATTTCTCAACATAGACTGTGACAACCAAAGTGAATTTTTCTTGGCAAATAACTCTTCTTATCATTCAAATACAAAGCACATTGATGTTTAGTATCACTTTGCAAGGGATATGGTTAAGGACAAAAAGGTTTTGTTGGTAAAGGTGGGCACTTTGAAGAATAATGCAGATGCATTGACAAAGTCTGAGAGCAATCAGAAGTTCTCATGATGTAGAGAAATAATGGGGGTTGCAGGGCTGGATGAATGACTAAGCTCTTCTTTAGCCCCTTTTGGAAATAAAACAAGAAGTGGGAGAATGTTGGGTGTGTGTTATACTCTTTCCATGACTAGCTCCAGTAGCAAAGCCGGCAGGTTAGAGGGGGGCAACCAATCCCCCCTTCATTGCATTGGGCATAGTGGGGGGTGGTAGACCCCTTCTACAAGGTCCAGGGCAGTGCCCCAAGGAAAATATTTTTTGAGCCTATATTAGGTAGGCGAACCTACCTATGGTTTTGTGCATGGTTTTCGTACTTGGTTTGGGCATGATGGCTTTTTGCCCATGGTATTTTGTAGATCTAGTCAAGGGAACTACGATTATGTTCTAATCTAGGGTTAATGGATTAGGGTTTATGGATGCTTCGGCATGTATATATATGTATATGTGTATATGTATATGTATATGTATATGTATATATGTATATGTATATGTAGATGTAGATGTATATGTAACATTAAAATGAATATAATGAAAAATCAATCTAGTAGTCCTAGTTTTTGGATCCAGAAGAAAATATCTGTGTATATTTGTGTTATGTTTTATGCTCTCGCCATTGTTTACTTTGTGTTTTTAGAATTCATATGCAGGTAATTTCTATACAGCTGGGTTTGACCTAGGTGATAGGGGGGATGTCTAGTCAACAATAACCTAGGTAAAAACTTTAAGGGGGTAAGGGCTAGAGTGAGCGGGGTTTTCTCACTTAACAGGTTTGGCTGGAGTTAGTCCAGGAACCCCAAGTCAAGTTTAAGGGGGGAATTGTTAGGTAAAATTGACTCGAGGTTTAAGTCAAGATTGACCTGGTTAAACAACAATGATCTGTGCACATGGTATAGTGTAACCATGGTATTATTTCCCATCGTATTGCATGTAATGGAACCTATAAAAGGTTGAGAGAACTTCATTGTATTGTAGGCCAGGGTGGTGAGTGGTGAAGGCTCACTTGGTCATCTTGGCCAGGATTTTGGCCAAGGATAATGAGATCTCATTGGGTTGGGTTTTTCCCCGGATTTGGGGTTTTCTCGGATAAACATGTGTGTTTACATGTTTATGATTGTTTTTTATTATTGTTCATCTCGATAAATCTCTGTAAATAAGTTAATGTCCCAGCTAAATTTCCTTTAGGTTGGTTGACAAATACAAGGAGAAACTGAACTCATGGTCATATAGATTCCTCTCACTAGGTGGTAGATACATACTTAGACAAGTAGTCATGCAACAGATCATTGTATATTAGACGCATCTCTATATCATCCCATCCACTATAGCCACAAAGATAAAAACTACCACATCATGATTTCTTTAGTCGAGGACTCGGACTATATCAAAATATCATTTGTTCAGATCGAGTGCATTGACTATCCCGAAGGAACTAGGAGGCTGAGGTTTGTTAGAACAAAGAGTTTTTGGTTTTTCCTTATTGATTAAATATTTCCAGAGGGCTTTGCATGGTTGAGGGATTCAACATGACATAATATTCTGGACAAGTATATTAAGGAAGATGAGATAGAAACTGTATATAGAGACACCAGACGACATAGGACACAAGGATTTATGATATGGAGATCTTTTGGTAAAATCATTCACTGGTGGCGCATGAGAATGGCATGGGAATTTGATAATGGACAGAAAATACTTATCAGAGTTGATAAAATAAAGGGCATTAAATGTAATACAAATATTAGAGGACATACATTGGCTCTACTACATCGCAGAGGATATCTTCTTTTGAGCAAGACAATTAAGAAATGGAAGGCAGGATACCTAGTTTGGAAAGAAGCAGTAGAATTGGGTCTGGATGGTCTAAGTGCTAAGGAAGGGCAAGGATATATTAATAACTTTAGCCAAGCGGGCCTATGTTATAGTGAAAATGGAAACTGCATTAATTGGGATGGGAGACTATTCAAGAACACTCCTATTGCAGTGGAAATGTATAAAAATTTAACGAGACAAATTTTCAATGTACATAATCAGTCGTGGTTTTTCAAAATATGGAGGTGGCACGTCGCCATCAAAATCATTCTCTGCTCATGGCTCGTGTGGAGAAACAAGATGCTCACATGGGACAACCTACTGAAACAAGGCTACTCGGGTCCCGGTTATTGTATATTCTACAGGGCATCATCTGAATCTGTAATTCACATTTTTTTCTTATGCCCCACTATAATATGGTTTGGAATCACATTGCACTTTTTCTCCACATCCCATACAGTGGAGCTCACAATTTTGAACAATGAATCATGAACTTGAATGTTGGTAAAGGAAAATACAAGGAGTTGCCTCTCTTCAATATACGGGAAATTTGAATGCACGCAATCGCCATTTGTTTGAAGGGAAGTTATTCAACATCAGTTGGATAGTTCACGGGGCATTAATAAGGATATCTACTCTCACATGGGAGATTGTTTCCCCTACTAACTCTTCCCATCGATTGGTTCCACCAATGTTTTGCCTCCCATTTGGATTCATCGATGGGTTTGCACAACTTGGTAGATGTGGATGTGGTGCGGCACTAAAGATAAACAGAAGTACACATTTTAATCCTTATTAGAACGAAGGCTCGAGCACTAACATAAGATCTCAAGCAATTGCTTTATGGGGACTACTTTGGTTTGCACATCAGAAGCAGCTACACAGTGTTCATATCTATGGTGATTCTAGGTCTCTCATTGATGGAATATTGGGACACACAAATTTTGATCCTCCCTTATTATCTAGTTGGATAAAAAGAATCAAGCACGTACTGGGCTTTCTTACATCAAACTATTACTCCCATATTCACGGAAGCCAATATGGAGGCACAAAAATTGTCAAAGGATGGCCTTTGTATCTCCTAACTTTTTTTTATTTTTGATAGTTTTTGTATATGTCATATGTTGAATATTGATAGACAAACCACATAGTTACTTTGTGTTTTAGAATACATAATATATGAAAAACTAGAAACTAGAGGGACTAGCAAAATATATTTAACATGTATGACTTAATGCATATGGACATTTACGTGATTATAGATGATTATCATGACAAATGTATTCGTTTTATCTATAATAAAACTCAGCATTTTTATTTTTATAAAATTGTAGATTTTACGAATATTTTTTACAACCATTAAACATAAAGGTTGAGATATAATTATAATTATATATATAATAAATAAAAATAAATAATTTTATAAGGACGGTAGATTTTAGAAATACATTTTGAAAAGTGAAATATAAATATAATTATATACAAAAAAACAATATAAATTTTAAAATATTTTGTACAATAGTAAAATTAAAGAATTAACTCTTCTTATTCAAAAATCTAAATATTTTCAAAATCCGCCATCAATGCTTAAATATGATGAAAAAAATGAAAATAAGTGACTATAGTGCAATGGCGGGGCCTTCTTTAGAAGAGAAGTGGATAAAACCACGGCATCTGTGCTGCCATTCCTTGCCTGAGCGCAACTAATTGGATAACCTCATGAATTCGTTGGAAGCATGAAGACGTAACATGACATTGCGTGCATTGTTGGCGTGCATGGAGGCCATTCAAGTGCTCGTGTGATTTTTATTTCAGATGAAAAAAGCAGATATATATTCAAGTATTAAGAAGCTTTTACAGATTTTTATATTCTCAAAGATTATCTCTAGGATTTCAAGCATCACATGGATAGAGTCTTTGATTATTAAAAAAAAAAATACTGAGCAGTCATCTGAGATATTGGGTATTGCCATCAAGAATCATCCAAAAAATGCTAAAGCAGTCATCTCAAAATATTGGATAACGTCATCCTGAATCAACCAAAAAGCGCTCGTGTGATTATGATTATTAACTCACACGATAATTTTTAAGAGGGAAATTTATTTGAAAGATTAAAATTTGAGCGAATTTTAATAATATTTATAAAATTTTATAGTAAATATTTATTTATAAATTTGAGTGAAATTTTTTAATCTATTTTAATTTTGGATTTTTTTTTTTTTTTTAAAAGAAATTTATATTTCAATAGATTTATACTCTTTCAATTTTTTTGATCCGGAATTGAATAGATTTAAGCTCGTTTATGGTGTGTATATAGCCTCAATAATTATAAGTTAATTTTAATTCTAATTATTAAATTATTTATTTTATTTTTAATTAATTTGATGAAGTCAAAATGTTTACATAACATAACAAGGCATAGCATTGTAAGATCTCATCCATACTACTAGAGAGCGCATCTTGGCACAATTAGCCTATCTAATCTTGGCACAATCAACTTATCCATCTTAACTTCGAATCTACCAAGCCTTAGGATGGATCAAATTTTGCATCTTAAGATATTTGCATCTCAAGAGATTTGATCGTTCTCCTGGTAGATCAGTAACTTGAAAAAATTACATAACACAACCCTACAAAAATTAATTAAAAAAAATTATATAGGGTTATTTCTACTTTTATTTCAAATTTATCTTCAACAAAAATTGATTAAAAAATAATAATAACTTAGAATTTTTATTTTAAACATAATCTATTTTATTTTATTTTATTTTATGTTGACCGAGTCAAAATATTTACATAACAAGATAGGACAATATCTTGTACATAATGCGCTAGAAAACGCCTCTAACCCAAAAAATAAAAATTAACTAATTTCAAATAAAAATTAACTAATTTCAAATATAAAAGATTAACCCACCTATTAACATTCCCTTACATAGTAGGTGGGAGAACACCTCTAAACCCAAAATTAAAAATTAACCCACCTATTAATATTCAAGACTAAAATTTGCTCTAATTTAACTTTTACCATAAATAAATAAAAATTAAATAATATAAAATTAAATTAAATTTCTACCTTTCCTTACCATTTGTAATCCATTTGCCAACGTTCTATAAATTTTCCCAAAAAAATAAAAATAAAAATATCGATTTGCATAAACCATTGACACTAGAGAACAACTAACTAAATGAAGACACATGAATTTGCATAAAGGATTCCCTATTTTTCAACCAGTGAATCTTTTCAACAACTAACTTCGATTTGCTGGGCAAGTAGTTTATCCTCCGTCGCAAGTTTATTATTATCATGTCTCATCATATAAATTTATAGCAAGTCAACATTGGTAAAGTTAAACGGCCAAAACTTTAGGTTTTGATTTTTGAGATTGGCGGTCACATTCGACAAAGCATAATTTTTTTCATGCTGGAATAGTTGGGGTCCATTATGTTTGTACATTTAAATGTTTGTAAATTTCATTTAATCTGATATTTATTATCTAGATTTTTTGAAAAAAAAAATTGATTTATTTTCTTATTAATAAAATGTATTGATATACAAATTGAGAAATAAACTTTTACAATTAAATGTTTGAAATTTTTGGAGAATATTAAATTTATATATATAATTAAAAAAAATTAATTTAAAAAATATAAATGAAAATTTTATCACAATTTTTTTCACCAAATTCTGACCACAAATCACCAATGAATTAAATGAATTGAGAAGTTCCCTTTCAATCCAAGTATAATGAAAAAATGAGGAGGGAGAAGGAATTCTGACCACAAATCACCAATGAATTGAATGAATTGAGAAGTTCCTTTCAATCCAAGTATAATGAAAAAAATGAGGGGGGAGAGGGAATTCTGACCACAAATCACCAATGAATTGAGAAGTTCCCTTTCAATCCAAGTATAATGAAAAAATGAGGGGGGAGAGAGATGGCTGGGATAAGAACCAACCAAGGCTTGCTTTTGAGAATTTGCTGGTTTCACTAAGGCCAGAGCATTTTGGCTGAATGGGTAGGCCTGCCCAACAGTTTTAAGTATAGATTTGAGTTCAGCCGAGAATCTTTTAAGTAATAAGTATAGAATTGAGACACCCATTAGTTTAAGTAATAGGTATTGAATTGAGTACACATTTTTATGGTGGTACGTACTACGTAGTATTTGCGACATCCAGAGGTGGCGTTTGTGGTTACGATTTCTTGGAGGATGAGGACAAGAGGAGGCAGAATGACGTGTTGAATTGCAAGCAGAACCCAACAAAACAAAAAAAACATGTTATGGCCTCAAACATGAATGAATGGGAACCTTGTGTTGGATTGAGAGGTAGTGTGTTTTTGTATTCAAGTTTGATATATTATGGATCATTTATTATTTATCTTCCATATCTTAGATACTGCATTCCGTGCGAGTTGTTCTATTTACTATTCAATATAAGATAAAAATATAGAAGCTTCTCTGGATGGAGAAGTATTAATAAAAAAAACAGTTTTTTTTGTTTTTTTAATGCAGTAAGCATATTTTTTAATAAATAAATTTATTAAAAATAAAAGGAAGGAAACTATATATACTAGGATTAAGAAGATTTTTAGCATTAGTTATTAATTTTAAGTAGGGTCTAACAAAATTAGTAATTTTTATAATTAACAAAATTAATAATTTGTATAATTAAGTCAAGAAGTAATATTATGCAAATTTATTTGTTTGAAGTGAGTCATTGTCTTTTTCTCCAACATTATATTTCCAATGCCTCATACTAAACCATTTTGTTCAAACTTACAAGCTTTCTTATTTTCCTCCATTTTCCAGGGAATTTTGTAGTGGAGCTTTTTATTAGCCAACCAAAAAGTAGTGCAGGTAAGGTCTCCTTGGGTATCTCTTAGGGATTATTTGTAATGGCTAATACTATGTTTTAGAACCTTGACCTCCCTCGTTAGTGCATAGAAATAACAAATACAATGATTAGAGCCATTGAGATGGAATTAGGTCAAGAGGATAAACAATTCACAAAGGGTCAAGGACATTTTTAGGGAAGGGCCAATGAGAGCTTTAGTGAAAGGCCATGAAGATTCTATTAGGTGAAGTCATAGATGAGGTACCATGAAATAAGGAGGATTGTGGTTGCATAAAAGGGGTAGGAGGATGTATCATACAATACTAGGTGGAGGGAATTAACAACTATTGAGGTAGTTAGTGAAACCCCATATTATATTTTCAAATTCTCATACCACACCTTAACATCTTGGGTATTCCTATGACAACGGTTTTCCTGATCGTGGAGTAAGTTTGATGATTGATACAAGTCCTTATAGATTCAAGATAGTGATCAAACATATTGCTAAGTCCAACCCAAGGTTTTCCATGACATTTGCTTCTTAATTTTGTTGACAATTAATGTGAAAAAAATGATATTTTCAATTTTTTTTTTAAGAAGGGAGAGATACTCTACTGGATTATAATTTTATGGGTTGGGGAGGAGCAAGATTTTTGTACAAAGGCTTAGAGAATTATGTTTGAGTTTCGAGGAATGAAGACATCCATTGAGGCTAACTCTCCTAAAAAATATGAACCCTTAGCATATAATAAAAGTTTAACTAGGTCTAAACTTGGGCCTTGTCCATATTACTCTAATGAGTTATGACTTCACCATGGTAAGTTAATTCAAAATTAAGATATGCAGATAAAATCAAATCAGATTTGGTTTATAAAAATCAACATGTATCATAAATGAGACACAATGATGGAGGATGTCAGTAATGGAAACTTATAAGAATGAGGCTCCAGTTGGAGGCAGGGGGGAAGAAGGAGGAGCAAAACTAATACACAAAGTATGTTTATGATCAGGGAGACTGACTTGTTCTGAGGTTTCGGGGCACGGGGAAACAGTCTGCTTAGCCTGAGAAGTTTATGGACTAAGTAGCAAGGTTCTGCTCAATTTCCGTGGGTGGTTTTGGTCTTTTGGTAATGAAGAAGGAGCACTGGATGCTTCATCGACCGTAAGATTACAAGTAAGTACTTTCATTGGTTTTGTTAATTAAATTTAGGAAATTTAGGAAATTTTTATTACAGGATCATGATATGTAATTTCATAAATCTTTACTGTCTCTATATAAAGTTGTTAAAATAATTCACAGTTCTTACAATTATCAATTAATTAACCACTTCCCTTATAAACAAATTTTTTTAATCTTTATTAATTATAAATAACCCTTAACCTTTATATAAACCACCCTTAACACCACCCACACTACCTTATCGATATTAACAATTCACCACCCTAATTTATTTCTTATATACCAAAAAAATTAAACAACTCAATTTGATGCGCACCAAGAAATTGAATAACCCCATAATAATGAAATATGGTATAGTGTGCATGGACACTAATCATTTCAATTAGTTCAAAGGAACTATGATCAACCTCATGCTATCATAATCCATTTTCCCTTTTTCATAATCTAAATAATTGGTTTAAAAAATAAAATAGATCATATATCATGTTTTATGTGCTTTTATAATGGTATACAAATGAAATAATCCCATTTACTTGTTATTTTTCATAATGTAATGTGAACAATTAGTAAAAAATATATTAAATTTAAGAGGTAGGTGTTTCTTTCCATATACACATTTTAGCTCTTATTAAATCATATATTATTGTTATATCTTGTTTATGGACTATTAAATATACTCTTTGTGTTATAGTAAGAGTCAAAAAAATTGATCATAAACTTCATCCAAATTATTTCAACATATTATATATTTACCTTAAAAAAAATTAGATTTAAAATATAATATACTAAAACCAAAAAATTTGATCATAAATGTCACACAATTTATTCCAATATATTATATATTCACCATAATTAAAAAAATAAAATCAAAAAATATAATATACTATAAACCTCACCCTAATTATAATATATATATATTCACCATATATTAAAAAATAACAATAATAACTATAATAAAAAAATAAAAGTAAAAATATAATATATCATATTCAATGCTTCTACAAGATCATTTCTCTATTATTCTTTTATAAAAAGAAATCCAGAACTTCTTAAAGTAAGATGTTTATTATAACAAACTCAATAAAAGAAATCCAGAAAAACTTCTTTAAGTAAGATGTTTATTATAACAAACTCAATAACTTGCATGCATGGACAAGAAAACCCACCCTCTTAAAATAAGATGTTTATTATAATAAACTCAAGAACTTGTTTATTATAACAAACTCAATAACTTGCATGGATCGAACAACCTCAATGTGGAGGATAAAAAATCATCCCTATTAGCACGTGGGTTATACAAGTATAGACTAATGGGTTAAGGTTATCCTCTTAAAAACACTCTTTGGGAAAAGATAAAACCCCTACCCCTATCTACCATATCCATGGTAAGACAGGGGATAGGTTATAATATTTTAAAAAATCTGTGAAAAGATCAAACCCCTACTCCTATTTACGATATCCATGGTAAGACAGTTGCAAACAGCTACGAACCCAACCTAATTGATAATTCTTCTAATTACAAAGAAAGAGGAATTAAAAAACAATACATGGAATACTATAACAATACAAATACTTCGAATTCACAAATAAGCAATCATGCAGACAACTGAAGCATTAATGGTTGAACTTGGATACAGCCCGCGTTCAATGATAATACATAGAACGCTCAATGCAAAGGTTAAGATATAGGTAGAATTATGTATATACAATAAGATGGGTATAGATTTTAGGAATATTTTGTACAACAGCGAGGTTAAACAATTAAACAATACTTGCAAAATCTGCCATCCAAATAAATTAAATGACTAGATATATGGAAAGGAAATGGAAGAAATGGGCTATAATGCGCCCCGCTGGATCCTATCCCTATAGTCCATATCTGACATAATTCTCTCCAGCTTCAATCTCTCATTCATTTGGGCTATGAAATCATCGGCCTCCTTGTTCACATCCTCATTCACATTCAGATTCTCTTGTTTGCAGGGAAACCTAGTGGAGCTTAATGCAGTCTCATCCAGCTGATGGTCATCCCTTCCACTCAATTCAGAGTTGCAGAAACTTGGAACACCATCCGGCCCTTTCACCGATAGACTTGAATCAGCTGGGCATCCTGAGAATGAGAACGACGGCGCACTTGAAAGCCTGTCCTTGGAACTTGAGAATGAATGATAGAGTTTCCTCGTGTTATCAGAAGAAATACCTTCAGATCTTCCTGATGCCGAAGAATTATCGTCGTCGTCGTCCCTATCTTGCTTCAGCATTCGCAGACATCTGTTGCCCATCTTGAATCACAAATTTTCACTGTAAAACAAGAAATAGAGATGAAGAGGAGAAAAACAATGTAATCACAGCACTAGGAAATGGAAGATTTGGTTTCTTACAAAAGAGAGATTTATCCTCTGTGTGTGAGAGATATAGAGCGAGCGTGCAAGGAAGCAATGGCGGCGAAGCAAAGTGGATAAAACCACGGGATCTCTGCTGTCATTCCGTGTATGAGCACAACTCATTGGATAACGGGATGGCTAAACCTCGGGAAGTCGTTGGAAGCATGAAGACGTAACATGACATTGCGTGCATTGTTGGCGTGGAGGGTGGCCATTCAAGTGCTCTTGTGATTGTGATGATCATCCTCGTACACGCAAGAAATTTTTTTGGGTGAAAAATTGGAGTAATTTATTTGTAAATATTTATTTATAACAATTTTAAATCATATGTATAAATTTTGGTAATTTTTAAAATAAAATAATTATTGAGTATGAGAGGTTCATTTTATAGTCAGTGTGAGAGATGTGCAATTATGTTGGTGTTCAACTTGTTGGGTTGAGAGACAGATGTTCATTCTATAGCTCATTATAAAAGAGATGTGTAAATATGTCTGTGTTCAACTTGGAGTTATATGTATCTTTTTTAAGATAAAATAAAAAATATATTTAAATAAAAAAGGCATAATGAATGGTTTGTTTAATTAAAAGTATAATAAAACATTAATAATCTCACTTTTATTGTCAAATTTTGCATTGTAAAAAGGTTCTCACCCCAAGAGATTTGATCCCTCTCAACTCTTGCTAGATCTATGATTACGATGGATCTATACTGGTATATTATCAGTGTAGATTCAAATGGATCTATAGTGGTATATTATGAAATCTTAACTGCGGATCTACTAAGTTAAAGTGATCAAATTTCTCAAGATCAAAATGCAAATTTCTTTTTGAATGTAAACTTTAGAAAAGGCTGCACCTTGGGAGATTTGATTACTCTCATCACTTAGTAAATTTTTAATTAAGACCAATCTACGCTAGTTCTTAATAATATTATTTATATTATATAAATTTCACATCTCTATAAATAAAGGTATTCTCTTTTTTAATTTTAGTAAAATTTTGATTTA
This sequence comes from Pinus taeda, assembly GCA_000404065.3. Classification (NCBI taxonomy): domain Eukaryota; kingdom Viridiplantae; phylum Streptophyta; class Pinopsida; order Pinales; family Pinaceae; genus Pinus; species Pinus taeda. The sequence continues at coordinate 51,580 of APFE030269131.1, read as the reverse complement.
ATTTTTATAGAATATCCATAGAATATTTTTAGGAATACTGAGGATATTGGGTTTTGAATATCTTAAAATTAATTATGACTTCTTTTCTTTTAGATTTAAAATTAATTATAATTTTTTGCTTTTAGATTTAATTAAAGTAATGTAATAAAATTAAATCAAAATAAAATATTTTGATTATTTAATGAGTTATCATTTTTTATCATGTGGTATTGATAAGTCTATGTATTGGTTAATTATATTTTAACAAAGCTTGTTTACATGTTAATAATATCTATAGTAAAGTGGGGGTGAATACGCATGGTTAAGCATCTTGTTATATTATAAATTAATTGTAAGTATTAATTTTTTATGTACTTATTAATTAAATTTAAAATGATTACACAAACATTATTTTATTTTTATTATAAAATAGATCTTAATTTATTACTACTATTTATATGTTACATATTTTAATTAATATATATATTATGATTTATTTTATCTAAAAAATTGTTTGTGATTTTATTAATAAAGACATTCCAACTTTATAACAAATTGAATTATATTATTTTTATTGCTTTTAACTTTTTATTATTAATTGAGCTAATATTTAAATTTCTATAAATATAAATCTCTTATTTTTTAATAAAATTGATATATAAATATTTACAAACCGTTACAACACTACAACATTACCCTTTACTAAATTGTAAAATGTCTAAACACAATAAATTTTGAATATTTTTTTAATAAAAATTAACTAATTTAAATAAAAAATTAACCCACCTACTAACATTAATCTCTAAAATTTTCCATAATTTAACTTCTACCATTAAAAAAATTCATGCATTTTCACTTCCATTTAAATTTGTAATTCATTTTCACGCATTCAGCCTGGTATAAATGGCCAAAAATAAATAAAAAGACATCAATTTGCATAAAGGAGTCCCTATTTTTAAGCCATTGAATCTATTAAACAACTAACTAAATAAAGACGCAACAATTTGCATAAAGGAATGACTATTTTTCAACCATTGAATCTATTAAACAACTAACTTCGATTTGCTGAGCAAATGGTTTATCCTCCGACACAACTTTATTGTTATCATGTCTCATCAATATATATATTTATAGCAAGTCGACATTTGTAAAGTTAAACGGCTAGAACTCAAAGTTTTCATTTTTGGGATTGGCCCTCACATCCGACAAAGAATTATGTTTTAATAGAGTCGTAGTGGGGTCCATTATGTTTGTTATATGTCATTCAACATGAAACCCATCATAATAGCTATGAAATTGAGTGCACGTTTTTATTTGGCGGTATGCAGAGCAATCGCGGCATCTAGTGGTGGGGTTAGTGGTGGGCTTTGTGCTTACGATTTCTTGAGTCACAGGACAAGAGGAGGCAGCATGACGTGTTGAATTGCAAGTAGAGCCCAACAAAAAAACATGGTATGCCTTAAAACATGAAAGAATGGAAACCCTTTGTTGGATTGAGTTGAGTGTATATTTTGTGGTCAATATATGTTAATTCAAGTTGGATATATTATGGATCATTTATTATGTATGATCCAAATCTTATATACTAACGATACTGAAATGCATGTCTTGCTACCTAATCTATTCACTATTCAATATAAGATCAAAATATAAAATGTTGTCTTTGCATAGAAGGCTGTTTTTTTAAGATATTTATCAAAAATAGAGTTTTTTTCTATCTCAAATGCATAAGTATGTTGTATAATAAACAAATTTAGGAAACAATACATAGTAGGATTGGAAAGATTTCAACTTTAGTTAGTATAGTTAGTAAAAGGAAACAATACATAGTAGGATTGGAAAGAGCTATGGATTCCATATATGTTTCCATGTTTGGTCTTTTTATTAGTTTTAATTATTTTTTCTCATATGGTAAGTCAAACCAAATTCTCTCTTTCACATATTATTTAACAAAATTGGCAATTTGTATAACTAAGTTAAAAAGTAAAAATATGCAAACTTGGGATCTATTCTCAATGGCTCACAGGGAATTATCTTCTTGAAACTTACAAGCTCCCTTATTTTCCTCCATTACTCCTAGGCAATTTTCTAATGGGGCCTTCCATTAACAAACCAAAAAGTAGTGTAAGTGAGGTCTCCATGGGTATCTCTTAGGGATTCATTGTAGTGGCTAATAGTATCTTTTAAGACCTTCACTTCCCTAATTAGTGCATAGAAACAATACATACATTGCTCGGAAGCCATTGAAATGGAATTAGCCCGAGAGAATAAAGGGTTCAGAAAGAGTCAAGGAGAGCTTTAGGGAAGAGCCATGAAGATTCTATGAGAGATGAAGCGATGGATGAGGTGGATGACATAAGGAGGATTTTGGTTGCATAAGAGGGGGTAGGATGATGCATCATTCAATAGTTGGTGGAGGGAATTAACAAATATTGAGGTAGTTAGTGAAACCCCATATTATATTTTCAAATTCCTATACCACACCTTAACATCTTAGGTATTCCTATGACAATTGTTTTCAGGGTCATGGAGGAGGTTTGATTATATATACAAGTCCTCATAGATTTGGGATAGTGATCAACCCTATTGCTAAGTCCAATGTAAGGTTTTCCATGACATTTGCTTCTCAATTTTGTTGACAATTAATGTGAAAAATTTTGATACTTTGAACTTTTTTAAGAAGGGAGAGATTCTCTAGTGGATTATAATTTTGTGGGTTGAGGAGGAGCAAGATCTTCGTCCAAAGGCTTAGAGGATTATGATTGAGTCTCGAGGAATGAGGACATCCATTGAGGCTAACTCTCGAAAAAAATATGAAGTCTTAACATATAATAAAAACTTAAACTTTTGTCAAGTCATAAATTCCTAATATATTTGGTTTACAAACTATTAGATATACTCTTGGTGTTGTACTGGCACTTCTAAGTTTAATCTTAATCTCATCCATATTACTCCAATAAATTACTCATTCAATATGATAAAAAAAAAAAAACAAAACAAAAAAACTTAAACTTCATTATCAATTAATTAACCATTATTTCCCTTATAAAATAAGTTTTTTATTATCCTTATAAGTTACCAATAATCCTCAACCCTCCTATAAATTACCCTAAAAGATACTATTCACGCACCTAATTTATTGCTTACAAACTAAAGAAAATGAGTAAGCTCATAATAATGAAATACGTTATGATGCGCCTGGACACGAAACATTTCAATTAGTTTAAAGGAATTATGATCAACGTCATGCTTTCATAATCCGTTTCCCCTTTTTCATAATCTAAATAACTGGTTTAAAGAAATAAATATCATATGTCATATTTGATGTGCTTTTGTAATGGTACATAAATATCTTATGTAACTCTCCTTTTTCATAAATATTAAGTTGGAAGCGTAGGTGTTTTTTTATTATAAACATGGTCAAATCACAAGTTATTGTTATATTTGGTTTATGAATATTGAATATATTCTTTGTCATAGAGTGGTAGTCAAGATTTGATCATGAGCCTCACTCAAATTACTCAAATGTATTATGATTCATCATGATTAAAAAAATATAAATATAATATATGATATTTCATGCTTCTATAAAATTATTTTTATAGTGTTTTTAATAAAAAGTGATTCATTTTTTTTTTCGAAGTAAATTGTTTATTAAAACAAACTCAAGAACTTAACATACATGTAACAAAACCTCACTCTTAAGCATAGAAAATTACTCATATTAAAATGTGAGTTATACACGAGTGCTCTATAGAGTGTACAATCACTATGCAAATCCAATTACTTGCATTGAAAATTAAACCTTAGGATGGCTAATTATGTTGGCTACTTAACAAAAATTGTCTTTAGCTAGACTTTAAAAGTAATTCCTTGCCTAGGTATATTGGAAAGTGTGTGTAAGGTTCAACTCATATCTTTTGTTTACATGCCCTTGAATTGATTGTAAATTATTGCCTTAGTCAAGAAATAGTTCTAATTATCTATGAGATGATGATTATGGTTTTATAAGTTAGAATGGTCTTTAAACAATGTTAGTTTTAAAAAGAAGATCAATTTGGAATTAGAAAAGAAGTGATTATTATCTTTGTCAATAAGTGAGATGATAAATGTACTTGAAAGATTTAATATTAACAATATGCAACCCTTAGAGTGTAGACCAGTTGGTGACAAGGTGTACTATTAAGGAACTCCTTATGGAAAGGTCATTGCTGTTGAATTTTTAAAAGATGTATAGTAGAAACCAATTTTTTGATCTCATAATTACTACCTAATGATCTTTAACAATTTATCTTATTCCACAGATATCATTGAGAAATTATACATAGAAAATCTCAATAGTAAATGCAATGAAGACATAAGGTCACAAAGAGACATCCATGCACAATAGAGACAACAAATTTTCCTTGGGAAACCCAAACTTGGTAGAAAGCCCAACAACTCTTCTTCTAGGAGAAATTTTGTTTAGCAAGGTTTACAAATCTAAATTTGCTTAGAAATATGTGTCAAAACCAAGTCCAAATACCATAAAAACCTGGTCAATTTCCAACCAGTTAATGCTAGTAAAACCAACCAAAAATAAAAAAAGTCAACACCAGTCAATAATCACAATTTTGGCCTGTGGTCAATTCTGTACTCAATCAACTTTGGTAAAACTTCAAACTCAGTCAAATCTAAGTAAATTTTTCCTCTATATGCTCCCTTGTGTGGCTACTCTAGAAGATATGATGTGATGAGTGAGTGGTCAAAATGAAGATATCAAATTATGTATATATGCTTGTCAAATGGGGTGAATTTTGGCCAAGGGACACACCCTTTCATGGTGGGGTTGACTTGTCCCTTTTGAGCCTACATGAAGCCCAAAATATATCTATATATTATATATATATAATTTCAAATTTCAAATTTTTTTAGGCCAACTTAGGTGACCTCATGGTATGTGGGAATACCTCCTGTTCTTACACAAAAAATCAACACTCCCTCTTAGCAAGGGAGATATTCTCCTTGGCTACAAAAAATTTACCCTTAGCTAAAATTAATCCTTCATAAGAAAAGATGATGCATGTCTATAAATCACTTCATCTGAAAGTAGGTAATGCGAGTTTCCAGGGACATTTTCTTCTAGCCGGACTGCTTTATTTCTCTTTAAGTAAATGTATTAATCTCCTTTGGTCAAATTTGCATCACCCAACCAAAGTCCTTTATGGCTTCTTTCTCCTAGAACATTCACCCATAGCCAACTAACCCAGCCAAAGTACTTTATGGCTTCCCAAATGAATTACATATATCTCCTCTGGTCAAATCAGCATGACCCAACCAAGTCCTTCTAGCTTCTCAGGAGAAGATACGTCCAATCTATAATTTCCCGGGGCCATTCGCCCCTAGTCAAATTCATATGACCTAGCTAAGTCCTTCTAGAATCTCAAGAGATGGTATGCCCGATTCTACAAAGACATCAACACTCCCTCTCATTGAGGGAGACATTATGCATCATGCAAAGCTTGTCTTTGAAGTATACAAACTTTGTAATACACAGATGCATGGTGAGAATGTCTGAAATCTTCTCATCTGTGGATATGTATTGGAGCTCCACTGCTCCTCTTTGAACCATGTCTCAGATGGAATATTGTAGGAATTTACAGGGTAAGTTCCTCAGATAGAACACCAAAGGACATCGCTCACAAATAGATCACAGATCAATACACCAGTATTTTGTCGTGGTTAAAACCCTCAAAGAGGGAAACAGTCCACGGCTTAAGCCAACGTGGCCACTTCAGGCAATTTATTAATAAAAGAATGAAAATTTACATAATCTTCTCTCGTGAACGATTAACCTACAAATGACCCTCCATGCGCTTTAAATAGAAATCACGGACCAATCGAGTGTTAAGCCACGGATCAACTGTCGGTAATACCGAGGAGAGAATGAACCGTCGGATCACTACATATCGTGACCGTCGGATTGTAAGTTACAAATGTACATAGTAAAGAAACACACTTTACCTAACTGTACACTAGACCAAGTTATACTTAAACTATTTCCTATGTGTCGGAATATCCTAACATCCCCCCTTAAGAACAACTTGGGATAGGATTGAAGGATTTACAAATATGACACAATAGGAGAAGGAAGGAGGCACTAGAGCCTATCCCCCCTAAGTGACAACTTCCTGAACTCCAAGCATATATCGAAGTTTAGTGAACTTCGCCTCTGTAAGAGCCTTTGTGAAGATGTCTGCAACTTGATCATCTGTTGAACAATATTGCACTTCAAGAACATGGTCATGAATGAGCTTTCTGATGAAGTGCATGTGTAGTTCAATGTGTTTTCTACGTTGATGCTGGACTAGATCTTTGCATAGTTGAATGGCACTTTGATTATCACACCAAAGTGTAGTTGGATGCTGCTGCTGAAAGCCAAACTCTGATAGAATCTGACGAAGCCATAAGGCTTCCTTACTAGCTTCTACGGCACCACGATACTCTGCTTCTGCTGAAGAAAGAAAAATGGCACCTTGTTTCTTGCAAGCCCATGTAATAGGTCCTGAACCAAGAGTGAACACATAACCGGAAATAGACTTCTGATCATCAGGGTCACTAGCCCAATCGGAATCAGTGAAACCAACCAATAGAGGAGATGCTTCGGCATTGTAATGAATTCCAAACTGAACTGTACCTCGAACATAACGAAGTATTCTTTTAGCTGCTTTCCAATGACTTTCACGTGGGGTTTGCATAAACCGAGCAATAAGACCAACAGCAAAGGAAAGATCAAGACGAGTATGGGTTAGATACAAAAGTTTTCCTACAAGTTGACGGTATAAGGTAGCATCAACTTCAGGGGAAGTACAAGTGACTGAAAATTTGACTCCAGACTGAAAGGGAGAAGGAGCTGGCTTACAATCTTCCATGTCAAAATGGCGTAGAAGATCACAGGCATACTAGGATTGGGAGAGGAAAATACCTTCCTTGGATTGCAAGACTTGAAGACCGAGAAAATAATGTAAGTGTCCTAAGTCTATCATTTCAAACTTCTTTTTAAGGCTGGACTTCACATGGTTAATAAGGTTGGGATCACTACCAGTGAGGATAAGATCATCAACATAAAGAACAAGAATGATAAGAGACTTGCCCACTTTCCTGGTGTAGATAGTATTGTCAGAATGACACCTAGAAAAGCCAAAGTCTAAAAGAAAGCTATCCATTTTGGCATACCAAGCTCGAGGAGCTTGCTTGAGACCATAAAGGGATTTCTTAAGCCAACATAAAAGACTGGAGTTTGTTTGTATAAACCCAATAGGTTGTTCCATGTAGATTTCTTCATGCAAGTCCCCATGCAAGAAGGTGGATTTAACATCCATCTGATGGACTTCCCATTTGAAAGAGGCAGCAAGGGAAAGAACAAGGCGGACAAAGTTCATTTTGGCAACAGGGGAGAAGGTTTCAGTATAGTCAATGCCTTCAACTTATGAAAATCCCTTAGCAACAAGACAAGCTTTATGTTTATCAACTTTCCCATCTGGTCCATACTTGGTTCTATAAACCCATTTGCATCTAACAAGTTTTCGTCCCTTTGGTAGAGGAACAATATCCCATGTATCGTTTGCCAATAATGAAAGATATTCTTCATTCGTAGCTGTGTCCCAATATGGATGGCCTGAAGCATCTGCAAAGGTGTGAGGAACATAATTTGTTGAGACTTGAGCCAGTAAAGAAGAGGCTCTTTCGAAATGAGAACGTGTACGACGCTAATCTGTAGGATCACTGGTAAGATCACCTGCTGCATCCCTAGTAGCGTGGACCCATTTTGGAAGTGAAGGAGCTGAAGGAGGATCCTGAGAAGGTGGGGGAGGATTGTCATCCTCACTTTCATCATCTGAAGAAGAAATATGTTCAAAAGTAGAAGAGATAGAGAGAGGTGGCACATGCGCCGAACTAGGCTCGTAGGTCGATTTATTTTCATCAAAATTTACATCTCTTCTAATGATAACATTTTTGGACTTAAATGGAATAAGTCTATATCCTTTGACATCTTCAGAATATCTAACAAAGATATATTTTTCACTCTTAGGTTCTAAAGCTTTACGTTTCTCATCTGGAATATGGGCCCATGCTTCACTTCCAAAAACACGAAAGTGACTCAC
>APFE030269131.1:23409-34476 GCA_000404065.3 Pinus taeda | reverse complement strand
AAACACAGAGTAGGCTGGTCCCAACTTTAGTAAGAATGCAATAGATAAGGCCACTATCTTCTTTATTAACCTTAACACCTTCCAAGAGAAGTATAAGGGTCTTGAACTTGGACAAAAAATCGTCAATGCAAGAAAAATTATTGGGATCCAATGTAAGCAACTCATTTTCAAGTTGATGGGCTCTAAGTTCATTTTTTATTCCAAAAACTTTAGTAATCTGCTTCATTGCTTCATCAGGAGTATCAAGTTCTGCAATATGGAATCTAAGATCGGGAGAGATAGACATCCCTCTCAACCCACGTGCTTGATCTTGCCTATTTTCCCATTTAGCTACCTTCTCTTCATATTTCAGCTTGGATTCTTGGCCTGAGGCTATTCGGTAAAGACCTTTACTTCTAAGTAAATCCACAATGTAGGACCACCATTGGAAGTAGTTGGTGTTGTCAAGAATAACTTGGCATGGACTTTCCATTTTAACAGAAACTGAAGCTATATATGCTGAAACTAAGTGTTCCAATGGAAAGTTCTTGAAAATTTAGGCTAGTTAAAAAAAACGGCTCTGAAAACGGCTTCCGGATGAAGAAGTTATGGCTTTTTGAAGAAAAGTTGATGAAGGCGCCGACGAAGTGCGGGAATGTGCGAAAATGAAAAAAAAAAAATGCCCATTTTCCAACAAAAAGGAGATTTGAACCCAAGACCTCTACTCTCATAAATTAGCTTTGAACCAAGTGAGCTAAACAAAAAGTTTGAGAGAGAGAGGGGGGGGGGCTTTGTTTTCTTTTGGTCACTGATGCTCTGAATTGCGTGCTTGCTTGAGAAAGCTCTTTTTCTCCCTACAAAACAAAAACACAAAACCCAACACGGGCATACAAAAAGAAAGCCTTACGGATTAAAGTTAGCTTTACCTGGAAACTAAATATTTTCCTCAATGTTTCTGATTTTCCAAGATCACACTAAGGCGCAGGAGAAAAGAGCATACGCATGAGAAAAATCCTTCCTTTCTGTTTCTGATTTGCCCAGATCGCACAGAGTCGCAGGGCAAAGAGCATACACAGAAATGAAAGGTATAGATCTGGTAATAAAAAAGAACTAAATAAACCGAAACCAAAATAAACAGAGAGAAAATAACTGTAAACTGCAAATAAACATTGTATACCTCCATATCTTAAAAATGACGCAGCTAGGGCTACCAGAAACCATTTCGCGTGAAATGAAAGGGGTTCCTCACTGGAACAGATGCTCCTAAAATAACAAAGCAGTCCTCTCAGCCTGAAAGCAGTCAGAAATAGCAGATATAGGAGATGGAAATCGGATGCAGTTGTACCGACTTCAGATTTGGATCACCAACAGACGCGCCCCTCAAATAGCTCTGATACCATGTAGGAATTTAAAGGGTAAGTTCCTCAGATAGAACACCAAAGGACACCACTCACAAATAGATCACAGATCAATACACCAGTATTTTGACGTGGTTAAAACCCTCAAAGAGGGAAACAGTCTACGGCCTGAGCCCACACGGCCACTTTAGGCAATTTATTAATAAAAGAATGAAGATTTACATAATCTTCTCTCATGAACGGTTAACCTACAAATGACCCTCCATGCATTTTAAATAGAAATCATGGACCAATCGGGTGTTAAGCCACACATCAAGTGTCGATAATACCGAGGAGAGAATGAACCGTTGGATCACTACATATCTTGACCGTCGGATTGTAAGTTACAAATGTACATAGTAAAGAAACACACTTTACTTAACCCTATACTAGACCAAGTTATACTTAACTATTCCTATGTGTCGGAATATCCTAACAAATATTTGATGTCAAAGTGCTTCAATATGTCATGAAAAACTAGATTCTCTGAAATCTTGATACAAATTTGATTATTAGAAAATATCAAGGTCGACTCAAGCACCCGACGAAATAACCTTAGAAGTATATTTTGATGCCATATTGTTTCCTGACTTGCAACACTAGCTATGATATACTTTGCCTTTGTTGTGCTAAGTGAAATAAAGTTTTACTTCCTAGTAAACTAGGATATCATAGTTGATCCTAAGCTGAAGTCGCACCCTTATGTGCTCTTTTTATCCTCTTCACTCTTGGCCCAATTTGAATCCATATATCCCTACAACTTCACTTCACTCCCTAAGACATATCTTAAACCATATCAAATTGTACCACACAAGTACCTCAACATATGCTTTGCTACAACCTAATGCATTTGTCTCAACTCAACCATATACTAGATCAGGGTGTTCATTGCAAAGAAAATATTTTTCCTGGTGTTAACTAGGTACATCAAGGATCAAATCAACATATTGTACATCGTGAGATCCACCAAATCTGAATCTGAAGCAAAATAAGGCATCTTCTTCAAATTGGTTACCATAGGTGTATCCATGGACATATATTCCATCATATAAAATCTCTTCAAATTTTGAAAAATGTAATTCCCTTGCCCAAGGAATGTCTCATATAGTCTCCATCATACCTTTAATCCTAAGAATAGTGCATCAGACCAAGATCCTTCATCTCAAACTTCGAGGCTAACTCCCTCTTGCATCTGACTATGAGTCTCTTTGCCCCTGTGATGAAAAATCATTAACTTTTAGCACCAAGATTAGAGGATCACCATCAACAACAATGTAGTAAAAACCTAGATCCGCAACACTCTTAGTGAATCAAAAACTCATCAAGTATCTATCAATCCTAGAGTACCATGCCCTTGGTGCCTACTTGAGTCCATACAAATCATTCTTCAATTTTCAAACATGGGACTCATCACCATTTACCTCAAAGCCTTGAGGTTGTTCTATGTACACTTCCTCCTCAATCACACCATTTAAGAACATAGTCTTTACATCAATCTGATATATCTTCCAACCCATAATAGAAGTAAGAGAAACAATAGTTCTAAAAGAAGTGTACCTAGCAATTGGAGAAAAAGTCTCATCATAGTCCACTCCCTCTTTCTGGGAGAACCCTCTTTCCACAAACCTCGCTTTGTACTTCTTGATGTTTCCATCTTATGCATGCCTAATTTTATAGATCCACTTGGAAGTCACCATTGACTTCCCCTCTACTATCAAAACTATCTCCCACACATCATTTTTCATGATGGACTAGTACTCCTCCATCATTGCATCCTTCCAAACCTATTGACCTGTTGCCTCCTCATAACTAGAAGGCTTGGAATCTTGATGATGTGTCTCATCAATGCCATATAACCTGAGTACCTATGTTGTCATTTTCTTTCCCTTAAAGTACCACAGGGAGCTATATCTATTTCTACATCCTAAAAGTATTATGACACCTTGTTGGCCTCTTCTTGGTTCTTGTAACATCTTTCGATGGGTTCATTGGTTCTGCTAGTTCCTCCTAATCACTTGAAGGATGAACAACTAGAATGGAAGGACCTGTCCTTGCATCCTTCATAATTTTCTTCTCTTCATTATCAATCTCCACGTGGGACTCTCTATACTTATCGACGACTACCTCCTCATCAAAAATAACATCCCTACTAACCTCAACCTAACATTGTATGAGAATCTAGATCTTGTAGGCCTTCAAAGTCTCCCTATATCCCACAAAATTACCCTTCTTTATATAAGGTTCTCTCCTCTTCCTCTTCTCCTTTGGCACATGAACATATACTAGATGACCAAAGATCCTCAAATGACTAACCTCTAGCTTCACTCCTGTGAATTCTTCCTCAAGAGTCTTTTCCTCCAATATCTGGTGAGGACTTTGGTTATACACATAAATAGTTGTACTAGTTTCCTTTTCCAATACGAACATGGGTAAATATAAATCATGAACCATGAACTTCATCAATTCCATAATAGTCATCTTATTCCTTTATATAAACTCATTTTGCTATGGATTATAAGGAACTATCCACTCCCACTTGATCCTTGCCTCCTTGCAAAAATCACTGATTCCTTGGAAGTATATTCTCAGTCCATTATTTGACCTTAAAACTTCTATCTTCCTTCTTGTCAAATTCTCCACCTAAGTCTAAAACTCCTAAAACTTGCTAAAAACCTCATCCTTCGTCTTCATGAAGTAGATCGAATTTTTCCAGTAGAAATCATCAATGAATATCACATAGTATAAGTAGCTACCCAAGGAGGATGCAGTCATAAGTCCGCATATATCTGAATGTATGGGATCCAATGTCCCTTTGGATCGACTATCATGACTTGCAAATGATCCCTTAGCTTTCCAAGTGCATAATCCCTAAAAATTCCATCATGTTTAACTTCAAGTTATAGAAGACTTGTAAACATCTACCTCAATGCAGGTAAAGCCTCGTAATGTAGATGAAAAAATTTCAATTCCATAACTCACATAAACTTATGTTGTCATGTACCAATGCATGGGTTGGTTGTCCTATTAATTTTTATATACCTCCCTCTCGAACACCAATTACTTCTTCTAAGTCCATCCTTCAACCTTTAGGCCATATAATAACTTGACCAATCATAAATGCAACTCTATAACCTCTATCTTCTAGTGTTGAGATAGAGAGCATATTCTTCTTTATTATTAGTGATGGGCCTCAATATTACAATACGAATACTACACCTCCCAAGGGGTCTTGAATTTAATTGTCAACCCAGGTTAATAAAAACTTAAGAGGGGTTGACACTTTGTGTGAAGCATGTAATGTCTTCTTATTTGGTTGATATTATGCAAGTGAATTCAAGCAAAGAGAAACTAAGTTACATAGAGACCATTCTAATGTCTATACTGTAGGAAATTCTTCAAAATTGTAGGAAAGAGAGAGAAACAAGAATAAATATTCTATTTTTAAGAAAAAGGAAGAAAACCAATTCAATCATGCTGAAACAAAAGTAAATCTACTCTATTTTGCATTGGAAACAAACTGGCAGTTGAAAGAAAGCATTTAAATGTTAAACCGTAATTTACAACAGGTTTTGCTACAACAATTAAGTCAAAGATTCTATGACGTCTTTGTGATTCCAAATTTCATCCTATTGTAGTGGCTACAATCACCCTCCAAAATTTTTCCTTAGCTTCGTTTTGGAGCCTCCCTACCAACCTTTCGCAGCACCTTGTCTTGCTTCATCAAGAATACAATCTTCACTATTTTTCTTGCACAAAGACAACTTGTCGATCAAAGTTTGATGCATTCTCCTCATAGGCTGATCACACGAACTTGATCCAGCTACAGGCTGAGTAGCTCCCCCAAGAAATTGCGCAATTCTGGAGGGAAACCAGCCTTTCCTCCAGAAATTGTGCAATTCTATTTGGCAGCCTACTGAGCTCCAGAATTGCGCAATCCTACCAAACAGTCTTCACCCAGAAAATTACGCAATCCTTCCCAGCAGGCCTACTCAGCCCTTGAATTGTGCAATCCTAGACAACAATCAACTTATTTTCCCAGGAATTGCACAAATCTCTTGGGCACCCAGCCTAGCTGCCAGCCAGAAAGCACATTTTCTCCCAGCAGTTAAGGATCCTCATGCATGAGTAGTTGTGTTGACAAGTTCCACCCGAGACCAAGGAAACTTGACTTGCATGCATGGATTACTTTTTCCTAGAATATCAAAAGGAAACATGCAAAAGCCATCCCATGATTCAGGGATTTATTTTTTGCAGCCAGAGGTTACATGCAAAGTTTGTTCTAGAAACTTTCCTCCAAGAGTCGCTTTTTCCTAGGTTTGTGGCATGTGTGTCATGAGCTCAAAATTATTTATTCGACACATCAAAGCTCATTCTTTCACATTGACCTTCGAGCTCTGACATCCCACATCACATTGAGGACTCTTTGACACATATGGCTCAGTTATTCACGGGTAAGTGGTCTCAACTTATCTTTTTCAACATTTTTGTCACTTTTTGTGTTTTCTCTTGTGTGAGTGTTGTTTGCTTGATTTATTTGAATGTATATTGTCGTTTACATGCATACTATCTTGTACTAGAACCGTTTCAATTTTCGTTTCCATCTCACTAATATTGCATGCATGAAATTATTTTCCACGAACGGTCATCGATTCGGCGACTCGCTTCACCCACATGCATGTTGATTTGTTTACTGAATATTTCATTTGATATTTGCATGAATGATAAATCACTTACTCTTTCGCTTATTGTTTCCATGCATTCACTTTCATATTTTCTTTCAGTCGCCCGTCAATGGGTCTGAGTAGCCTTGGCCTCGACTCTACCTCACCAAGACAACATTGCATAATCTAGGGAATCAAGGCTCTGTCTTCTTCTCCAGAAATGCACATTTCTCTCAAGACACTGTCCTCTAGGACTATTTTGTGCATTTATGAGGGACAATGACTATTGGCCCAAAAATTTCACATTGAAATCCATGAGCCTGCAACCATTTGCTAGCTGGGATTGTGCATAATCCCAGCAGTCAACAGTCAGCCTGGATTGTGCATTGCGCAAATCTAGTAGCTAGTATTGCCTCCCAAATAGCCCAGACTGCCTTCTTCATATTTCTAGTAGCCAATCACCCAGCCTCCGAGCAGAAATTGCTCAATCTTTGCCTATCATTCCCCAAGTATGTGTTAAGTCATTCCCAAAATTTTCTTTGGTTTCGCTGACAGATTTCTTGCCATGCATGTTTCTTTGCCTCCAAATATTTCAGGTGTTCATCCACCTCTTAGTAGTACATGATCAATGGCCTCCAAGAGAGCAGGATCAAAGGACACTAATAGAAGTGCAACTGGAGCAGTAGTTGAGCAGGTGTCTGCATGTCTACTAATATATGAAGATAACAAGTTGTTTCTAGACAAGGACATCAAGCTGAAATGGAAAGAGGTTAATGAATCATTTGCAGACACTTTTGCAGAAGAACTCGAAGACCATCAAGTGTATGTGAACACTCACAAGTCTGGCTTGTACCAGATTTCATGCAGATACCCCACATTCCCATTCGCGGACATGATACACTAGATCGTCTCACACACTGATCCCGAGATGATAACTCTGAGCAATGTCATTAGGAAAAAGCTTGCCACCTTCTGGGCATAGCATTATGATGAGATGTATCAGATGTCGAAGCTTTTGACTATCATGGATACTCCTTTCAACTTACCCAACAATAGTGCCAACTCCAGAGACATTCTGAAGAGCTGGGCAAAGGAGTCGGTCAGATTCAGGATGACACCCAACCAAATCTATAAGACGAAGATACTGCAGAAGATGTATCAATACTTGGCCATATTTTCATGTCGATAATGTGGCCAAGAAAGCATGAGAACATTCCCACAGAGTTGGGTAATCGCGTTGGACAAATTGACCAAAAAGGGTAAACCATGTAACTGGTCTGGCTTGTTGGATCATCAGCTAAAGGAATAGGTAACGAAGGCTCGATAGACACTCAAAGGTATGCAAGCAGAGATCTACATGTCTGCCTACATCTTAGATGCAATCTGTGCCTGATAGGAGTTCCATGGCATGGAGTGGCCATGGTCATTGGCAGAGACTGCTATGAACAAATATGGTAAGTTGTTTTCCAAATGAAGCTTCAGAGGAGTAATCATAGGGTTGTCCAAACATTTTGTCACCCCATTCTACAAGATGATATTCAAACACAATCCACCTTACATCTCGAAGGAAGAAATGGAGGCACTTATCGACATTGCTGATTGGTATGACTCACTGTTTGACACCCTCATCTGAATGTTCAGGGCAGAGAAGCCTCTACATGTTCTACCAAAGTTTTCCTTGGACACACTCGTCATGCGGGAAGTAACATATCACATCTTGGCAGGATTGACATCTAGAATTCATCGGAAGAAGAAGGCACCTTGGACCACTCTTCCATTATGGATTGGGTTATATGAGATCCGAAGTATCAAGAAAGCGGATGTTGAAGCAAAACTAATGAAGAATTATCCATTCAATCTTCGAAGCTACAATCTGTATGACCCACATTGTATTGTGAAATATCACTGCATGAAAGTACAATTCAACTGGATCCACAGGGCATTTCATTGGGCCAAGGAGGACCCATGGAGATATTGCTAAAACTTCTCCAGACCCAATGAATAGGTTGTCTTTGTTGTGGAGTGGTTAGCGAAGCAATGTGAAGCAACATCCGGGAGAACACTAGCACAAGTAGCAGTAGCAGTAGAGGAAAGCATACCAGTGTGTGACAAGGGCAAGAGTAACATTGTTGATCGCATGGAGAAGGAGAAAAGTTGCAGGTTTTGAGCAGATCCATTGGTAGAGAAAGAAGCTATGGCTATAGAGGCGAAGAGGCAACAATGCGACAAACGAATCGCACAAAGGCATATGGATAAGAGAAGAATGGAAGAAGTAGAGAAGGAGTTGCATGAGTTGAAGGAGAAACTCTGGAAGCAAAAAGAGTTGTGCAAATAGGAGGGGGAAGCGCAACAGCAACAGGTATAACAAGGGGTACAACATGTGCAAACAGATGAAACAATGCCTGTTTAGGTAGTGGATTCATCAAAACTGCTGGCATCAAGAAAACAGGGTGAACCATCGCAGGAGCAAGACTTCTCTCATGAGATAGAACAAGCACTTCAATAGCTAGATACGGATATGGAACAATGGGAATTGAAACAGGACATCGACCTTATGCCTCACCACCAAGAGGTTGACTTACCTACTTCACCGAATTCAGATGATGAGAAAGTCTCAAGTGATCGAGGAGGCACTGAGATCCTTAGATATAAGTTGGAAGAAGAGACGCACAATATGTCATTCGATGAGTCTCAACATAGAGTTGTGCAGTCTCGTAGAGTTTCAACTCCAAATGATCATACATCTCCTATGCAAGTTGAGGAATAAGTGATCACGTCTGACATGCACAAACATCTAGTAGCCTTGGCTGATGCAACTAGAGTGTATGCCGAAGCCACTAGATCAAGTGTTTGCTTTCTGATAGCTGAGAATGAGCGAATGGCTAAGGAACTATAGACATCCAAGAAAGGAGGAAAGTTGGTGACAGCGTCCTCCCGTGATGAACTAAAAAAGGCAATACTAGATGAAGTATTATCCCTTGACACAGTTATGCAAGTGTTGTACTCCAAGTTTGGCACTGTGTGGAAGGAAATCATCCATCTCAATAGATGGCAACAACGATGTGCTAGAAAAGCACATATCTTGACGAACATGCACGATACTGTTGATAACATGAAAACATGGATGATGAGATACAAGGGAGCCCCACTTCACTTGCCTAAGATGATGACGGGTAGTGCAGTTGAGCTGAAGACATGTATCCAGAGTCATATCTGGCACTATGAAGAGCTCTTGCAACTCATCACTAGTATATAGGCTTCCCATGCACGTGTTTTAAAGAGTATGGATGTTATTGTGTGCGCACATACAATCCCATCTTTTGGGACCCTGACCCAGGTGAAGACAAAGGTGCAGGTCCAACTAGAGCTTGACTTGTACTTCAACGAGTTGATGCACATTACTACCAGCCCAGACTTGCCCATTAGTGTAGACATCATGCACAAGTATGATGTTGGTCCAACTGCATTGATGATCCAAGTGGATGTTGGTGGCCACCCATCTATCCCATTTGTACCCCCACAATTGTCTCTTTTAGTTTTTCAGTTTCCGCAATAGTAGCACAATTTACTATTTTTAACAGTTTTTGGAGTCCTAAAATTCCGGAGCCGTTTTGAGGTCCTAAACGAATTTTCTTGGGAAATCTAGGAGAAACATGGGTCCATGGACTAATGTTTCTCTTCCCAAAGTTGTAGTGCTGAAATAAATCTTTCTACTGAGCTATTGTAAGCATCAAATGAAGATTGGGTGCCAAAGTTATGACCCCGGGAAGTTGATGTACCAACTTACCCAAAACGGGGCCCACAATTTGGCGTTTCATCTTCTAGGGCTAGGTTTTGGGATGTTAAGGGTTTTCCATTATTTCTCAACAATAAATAGGCCTTCGAGCCTCATTGTAACACAGTTCAGAGGCATGTAGCTACCACATCTCTTCTCAGAGATAAGCTACCATCGCCCTAGCTGGTTTATTTCCATTGTTGTTGTAAGCATATTTTAGTATTTTACATTAATGAAATGAAGTATTATTTCCACTACATATCTGTGTTTATGGTTATCTATGTATTTTTTGCATTCTTGTTTAAATATGGATCAATGGTATTAGAGCGGTCTGATTTTTTCTCTATTTTCCTTTGCATGTCCCCAACGAGGTCGGGATATAAGGAGCTAGGGCTTGAACTGGTCAAATCTTTGTAAGACCAACCTCACAAATCCTGATGGCCTCCCATAGCAGATAAGAAGAAAGACAAGGGGGTAGGAGATCCTTTAAAAATATTTCTCGAAGAAGCCCTTGAGCGACAAAAGAATGCGATGATGGATAGCTTTGCTCAGATCCTTCAGTGGCTACCCAGAGGCGACGCATCAGCTTCCAACAGCTACTCTGGAAATGCCACACCATTTAAGGTACAAGTTAATTGTGAAATCCCCATCTTCGAGCGTCAGATAGATGCAGACGTCGTAGATAAATGGTTAAATCCGCTAGAGGGTTATTTTCCTGTTCATGAATTTTCGAGTCGGGAAAAGATTGTTTTTGCTTTTCACAAAGCAGCCCCCCACATCAAGGACTGGTGGGAAACCTACTGCGAGTAGAATAATGAAAGTACGAGCTCACTATTTTTAGCCGCATCCACTTGGGATTCATTCTAGGATGCCGTCAAGGAATAGTACTACCCTGTTAAAATTTATGAGGACAAATACATCAAATGGACCACATTGCGGTAGGGAAGGGACCAAGATGTGTCAGAGTTCACAAACATTTTTCATACCCTTTGCACACAATTTGATCCAGGTGGATGTTGGTGGACACCCACCTATCCCATTTGGACCCCCACAATTGTCTCTTTCAGCATTTTCAGTTTCCTTAATTGTAGCACAACTTACTATTTTTAGCAGTTTTTCAGGTCCTGAACTTCCGGAGCCGTTTTGAGGCCCTAAACGACGTTTTTTGGGAATCCGGGGGCAACATGGGTCCATGGAATGGACCGATGTTGCCAGTTCCAACAATGATAGTGCTCGAATAGATCTTTCTAATGAG
>APFE030269131.1:2302-23249 GCA_000404065.3 Pinus taeda | reverse complement strand
TTCTAATGAGCTATTGTACGCGTTAAACGGAGATCGTATGCCAAAGTTACGACCCCGGGAAATTGATGTACCAATTTACCCAAAACGGGGCCCACAATTTGGCGTTTCATCTTCTAAGGGTCGGTTTTGGAATGTGAAGGGTTTTCCATTGTTTCTCAATAATAAATAGGCCTTCGAGCCTCATTGTAACACAAAGTTCGGAACAGTTCAAAGACATGTAGCCACACATCTCTTCTCAGAGATAAGCTACCGTCGTCCTAGCTGGTTTATTTCCAATTCTGTTGTAAGCATATTTCAGTATTTTACATTAATGAAATGAAGTATTATTTCATCTCTTTATTTATGGTTATCGCATCTCTGTATTTATGGTTATCTCTGTAATCTATTGCGTTCCTGTTTAAATCCGGATCACAATTGGGTATCAAGGACTTTGAGCTGCATTTGGTACTCAAATATTGTGGTTGCCCACATAGATACATCTAGGAAGAGATGGAGTTCTTGAACATCTCCTCACTCGGCATAGCGTACCGATACACTATCAAAATCGAGCAAAAGTTCAAATAGAAGAAGCATGAATTTGGATCTGCAAATCTGAAAACCAAAGGACAAAGCCAAGGCGAGGTGACCCAAGACAACCTATCGAAGCCGCAAGAAAAGAACAACACCATGAAGTTGAAGAAGGACACTTGAAAATGATGTGAGTTCCACAAGAGTCCCACTCATAACACAAGTGAGTGTCGGACCAAGCAGTCGCGGGTGGCCGAGTTGAAGGCTTTAGAATCAGATGCATGTTCCAACCCTGAGTCAAGACCCGACAAGGGGAATGGAAAAGGGAAGCAAATCATTGATGTGGAGCCCAGAGCTACTATTGCCACTGCCAAGATCCAGAAGAATGAGCCTGAAGACCCAGAGGAGTGGGAGCGCCTTTTCCACTCACAGATGTGGGTGAAGGGTTCTCCATTGCAATTCATTGTTGACAGTGGAAGCCAAAAGAACCTCATTTCAGCAGAGGTCATGAAGCGTTTGGGCTTACCGACTACACTACACCTGAAGCCGTACAGTATCGGGTGGCTTCATGAAGGACAAGATCTCAAAGTTCACCAGTAGTGTCGCCTTCCCTACAACACCAAACCCTTCACATACAAGGTATTGTGTGATGTTACACCTCTGGATGTTTGTGATGTATTATTAGGCCATCCATACTTGTGGAGGCGACAAGATGTGTATGAGTCAAGGCCTTGTGCTGTCATTATTACTTTGGGTGATTCATTATATAGGATACCGGAGGTAGCCCCACCTACTGCCACGTCTTTGATCACTGCTAAGAAAGGCAACAAGTTCATCTCACAAACTAGGAAATTTATTTTCTGTCTGGTTTGCTCCCAAAGGAAGGAGAAGATCATTGCGACATCCATGACCCCTGTGAAGGGTTCCACCACGCAGCAGTAGCAGCAAAGGGATATAGTCACGATAGAACATAGGAACAACTTCTCCTCACCCACAGGGGTACCACACAACTTTCAGGTGGGCGATAAAGTTTGGTTACATCTGCAGAAAGAATGCCTTACAAGAGCCCATCAAAAGCTCAGACCACTCTGACATGATCCTTACAACAGTACCAAGGCTGTGAGGAACAATGCTTTGGAGCACAACATTCCTCCATTCCTTAGCTTGCAGTGAGTGTTCAATGTGGACCGTCATCGACCATGCTTCCCACCATTAATGGACACATCAAAGATTGCAGAATAGCTCACCCAAGAACAAGTTCAGCAGATGGAGGAACTCAACGCAATGGGGACCATTGCTTCCTAAGGGGGGAGGAATGATCCATGTGGATGTTGGTGGCCACCCACCTATCCCATTTCGACCCCCGAAACTATCTCTTTTAGTTTTTCAGTTTCCTCAATTGTAGCACAATTTACTATTTTAAGTAGTTTTTTTGGGTCCTGAACTTTCGGAACCGTTTTGAGGCCCTAAACGATGGTTTTTGGAAATCTGGGAGCAATATGGGTCCTTGGACTGATGTTGCTCTTCCCAAAATGGGGCCCACAATTTTGCGTTTCATCTTCTAGGGTTAGGTTTTGCAATGTTAAGGGATTTACATTGTTTCTCAACAATAAATAGGCCTTCGAGCCTCATTGTAACATAGTTCAGAGGCATGTAGCCACCACATCTCTTCTCAGAGATAAGCTACCATCACCCTAGCTGGTTTATTTCCATTACTGTTGTAAGCATATTTCAGTATTTTACATTAATGAAATGAAGTATTATTTCTACTACATCTTTGTGTTTATGGTTATCCCAGTATTTTGTTGTGTTCCTATTTAAATCCAGATCAATTGAAGACAATGATGCACATGCTTATAGATAAGTTGAACAAAGGATCCTGGGAAGTGTACGTAGATGCTATGGAGGCAAGAGTCAGGTTCCAGAAATATGTCACCTTGGAGCACATAGAAACCATCAAGGACTACTGATCTTGGCATCAGTATGTTACTACTGGTCAATGTGAGGATGTTGAGGAGCTGGACTTCCATGGTTGTCTAAGTCAGAGTGATTCTAGCATGGCTTGCTCAAGCCATTTTTTCTCACATGGGTACATGTGCATTGTAATTTAAAGTCATGCCAAGTGTAAGTCAAGTTGTGATAGTTGGATGTAATAGTCATAGAGTAGATGAAGAGTCATGAGGGTAGTTGAATTGTCGAAAGGGGGAATTTCAAGGGTCACTCGACCCTTTTCTATAAATAGTCCCTCATAACTCATTGTATAGGATTTTTGTCAGCTAAGATTCTGATAAGACTATCTTGGAGAGAGCTTGGATAGTATTGTAACAAGCCTTGGCTTCTCCAATGTGTAGAGCTAGTACATCTCTTTGGAGGTCTTAGCAGGCAGTTGTCGATGCAACATTCCGCTATTGGAACTAGTGGTTGGACATGGATGTGTTGTATGACTGAAACTTAAACTTCTCAATATAACAAGAGCCAACACATTTCATGCATATGTTGTATTGTATTCTATGATATCTAGTTTACTCTAAATGATATATGTATTGGTTTTCTTATGCATGCATGTATAGCTATGTATGTATGTATGTACGAATATTTCTTAAATGTGTTGTTGGTTTAACCATCACTTTGGATTGCTTGCTAACTTTCCTTCCATGTTGTGATGTATCTTTTCTCGTATGTTCCCTTCTTAACTGCGTGTTGTCATAGGTTTCCAAGGGGCACACTCATCTCAACCCCCGTGTGTTAGAACCTCTCATGCACCTTCCTTGGCTCACTGCAGTTGTCACACACTTTCTACCAACAGAGTTACCTTACTTGCCTTTGTGCGAAATCATGGTCAAGGCATTCCATACGACCCACTGTTGGGACTCCTACACCAAACGGTCTAAGGTCTAATTCGGACTTCTTACCAGGGAGATCCACTAACATGTTGGCAGGTCCAACACTGTCAACATTTCTGGCACTAGAAGGAGGGCCAGAAGAAAAACTATGTCCTCTCATCTTGTTTTGAACCTTTGCATATTTATCATGGATTCTTTCACTCTTCTCCCCCCATGTTATTTTTCGAATCATGAAGATGTCACCATCATGAGGGAGTTATTTGATCTTTTGTCCACTTACACATATGATGGTGAAGGCGAAGTGGCCTAGCATGAGTTCTTACATGACTTTATTTCCATGCTTCATGAGGAAGATGAGTGTTCTAAAAAACAGGCTAGCTTGATGCTTTCATACACACTTTGTGAATCTCCACTTGATGATTGTGTAGCCTACCGATTGAAAACGTGCACTCACTTGAGCACTTCTGTGATCTCATTGAAGACACTTTCTATCATTTTGATCCAAACAATCTTGACCAAAAACTGTTACAACAACAGAAAGCTCCGCATGAATCGATCATGGATTTTTGGCAGTGCTTCCATGACTTACAGTTTCAAGCTCTGAAGAGCCAAATGAAATTATTCTATCTTTGGGACTGGTTTTGAGTATTGTGTTAAGAAATCCACCTGTCCCATGAAGAAGTTTGAAATGAAGCCTCCCTCAGCATTCTTCAGTGATGGAGCTGCATAATCATAGACAGATACGATCACTGTCACAAGTGACTGTCCGCCATCCCCTCATCAAATAGTTCCACCACTGTAGAGTGATGTTGAGGATCATGCTCACACACCTATTCAGTTGTCACATCCTCCCAACATCACTTTGCTTAATTTTCATGCAGATTTGGTTGTGAGTCCATTGCGTTGTCATATGCCTTTTGTTCCACAACCTCAATCTTTGCACTCGGTTGTTCCTCTAGATGACACTGTCTTGTGTTCTTCCATTTCGGATTCTACACTTGTTGTGAATGAGGAACAAGCCACTGATGGAGTTGGTATTACACAACCAACATGTGTTGTCATTCATGAAGAGTATGAGTGGGATATTGAGCATCAACACTTGACGAAGGATGACTCCCTTCCGTCCGAGCCTCCTTCTTTCTTTCCTAACATCTTTGGTGAACCTGCCATCCAATATTTCGCATGTGTATCTTCATCTACGAATGCACCCATTGTTGATCATTCACAGGACACACCGTATGTTAGTCCACCATCCGACCATGGAGAGGATAAGTTACTCATTGAAGATCCACTTGATCTTTCATCTGTCTTTTCCAGAAACACAGAGGATGAATTGGTTTGCTTCTCTTATACCCCCTTCTTTGATTCATCACATCATGAGGATTCCTTTGAAATCATTGATTTTTCTGATCATGGATGTCGTGATCCATTTACTCCCATATTCAATCATGATCATGATTCTATCACAGTTGATTTTTTGAAGCCACTAGTTTATGATGATCTATTTGACGATGAAGTTGAAACACCCAAGACTATTGAGGCACTTCAGCCTGAGCTGATGGTTATGTCAGGCCCTTGCTCTCTTGGGGTTAGTCTCACTTCTGATCAGGAAACTATTAAATCACCCAAGGCTCCTCATCTCTCATTTGTATGCATTGAAGATCAATCTCACACATAGATCATGCTTCCTACACTCGAACTGCATCTCACACATAGATCATGCTTCCTCCACTCGAACTGCATGATCCTATCACTCATTCATTGGAAGAATCTTACTTTGAAAACATGCATGCATGATGCAAGTTGTCTTTGTTTCTTTCATTTGATTACATGTCACAGTCAAGAGTGTGCTTATGCTTCAAAGCTACACACGGTGTCACACAACACCATGATAAGTCCATGGACTACTCTTCATACACTTGCACTCACTTGTGTTTCGTGGGCACTTTGAAACAAGAACTGTGGTTGTCTTCATTGTTATACCTTTCTTGCTTGCTAGTTCACGCAACTAGCTTGCTCGCGGACCAAGCCTTCACCAACATGGGTCAACCAATGCGCTACTACCTGCATTGGAAATATCACTTCACATGATCAGGCCCATGCACCATTAGTTTAGGAGTAGGAGTAGTGCTTGCTTTCTGTTGGTTTTCTTGCATGCTTTTTTGCTTACTTTCTTTGTTGATTTGTTTGCTTGCTTGCTTGTTTTCTTACTAGCTTCACTTTATCTTTGGCTTTTACTTATACTTTGCTTTGTTGTTTGTTTATTTGCTTGTTTTGTTCCTAGGTTAGTTTTGCCAGAAACCAGGTATGACTCTTGAAACAACCTAGGTAAAGTACAAGAGGCCTTGTATAGCTATCACTACTTTGTTATCCGTCATCCTGCCTCTGTATGAAGAATTTTTTACTTTTAGTCTATGATACATCAAAGGAAAATATGTACTATTTGAAGTGAACCTTGGTGAAAACACAACACTTGCACACTAACTAGTGTCACCTACTCTAGTCAGTCTTTTTTGGGTTACCCCTTGCCATTTTAGTCAAGTAGATTAAGGTGAGCGGGAAAACCTTAATAGGCACATCATAGGTATAATAAAATACCTATATTGAACAATACTTCCAGAGGTTTTAGACTTGCTTTTCACGAACAAGTCCCATTCAGAGAGCTCGATTTCTACCAGTGTGTTGCCAAGTGTTGTGGCGGCTACAACCACCCTCCAAAATGTTTCCTTAGCTTCATTTTGGAGCCTCCCTGCCAACCTTCCCACCACCTTGTCTTGCTTCATCAAGTACACAAGCTTCACTATTTTTCTTGCACAAGGACAACCTGTCAATCAAGGCTTGATGCATTCCCCTCACAGGCTGATCACCTGGACTTGATCCAGCAACACGCTTAGCAGCTTCCCCAAGAAATTGCACAATTCTAGAGGGATACTACCATTCCCTCCAGAAATTGCTAAATGTTGTTTGGCAGCCTACTGGGTTCCAGAATTACGCAATCCTACCAGACAGTCTTCACCCAGAAAATTGCGCAATCCTTCCCAGCAGCCCTACTCAGCCCAGGAATTTTGCAATCCTGGGAAATAGTCAGCTGCTCTACCCAGGAACTGCGCAAATCTCCAGGGCAACCAACCCAACTCCCAGCTAGAAATGCACATTTCCTCCCAGTAATTGAGCAGCCTCTTGCATGGGTAGCTGGGTTGACCAATTCCACCTAGGACCAAGGAAACTTAACCTGCATTCATGGCTTTCTTTTTCCTGGAATAGCAAAAGGCAACATGGAAAAAGCATCCCATGATTCAGGGAGCTATTTTTAGCAGTTGTAGGTTGCATACAAAGTTCATTCTAGAAACTTTCCTCCAAGTGTCGCTTTTTCCTAGATTTGTGGCATGCACATCATGAGTTCGAACTTATTTATTTTATGCATTAGAGCTCATTCTTTCACATCAATATTGGATATCTAACATCCCACAACACATTCAAGACTCTTCGAC
This sequence comes from Pinus taeda, assembly GCA_000404065.3. Taxonomy (NCBI): domain Eukaryota; kingdom Viridiplantae; phylum Streptophyta; class Pinopsida; order Pinales; family Pinaceae; genus Pinus; species Pinus taeda. Next base: position 16,408 of record APFE030269131.1, on the reverse strand, counting down.
ACATCCGAATTAGCTATTCACGAGTAAGTGCTCTCAACTTGTCTCTTTCAGTATTTCTGTCGCTTTTTATGTTTTCGCTTGTGTGAGTGATGTTTGCTTGATTTATTTGAATACTTGTTGTTGTTTACATGCATAATAGCTTGTACTAGCATAGTTTCAGTTTTCATTGGCATCTCACTGTTGTCGCATGCATGAAATTGTTTTGCACGAACGGTCGCTGATTCAGCGACTTGCTTCACACACATGCATGTTCATTTGTTTACTGAATCTTTCATTCAATGTTTGAATGCATGACCAATAAATTATAATTTAACTTTGTGTCACCAGCATCCACTTTCATATTTTCTTTTAGTTTCCCATCAGCGGGTCTGGGTAGCCTTGGCCTAGACTCTTCCTCACCCAAACAACATTGTGCAATCTAGGGGAGGAAGGCTTTGTCTTCCTCTCTAGAAATGTGCATTTCTGCCCAGACATTATCCTCCAAGACTATTTTGTGCATTTATGAGGGACAATGACAGTTGGACCAGAAAATTGCACAATGCAGTCCTTGAGCCTGCAGTCATTGCCAGTTGGAATTGTGCATTGCGTAATCCCAACAGTCAACGGTCAGCTTGGATTGTACATTGCATAAATCTAATAGCTAGTCTTTCCTCCCAAACATCCCAAACTTCCTTTTGTGCAGTTCTGGTAGCCCGTCACCTAGCCTCCCAGCAGAAATTGCACAATCTTTGCCTATCATTCCCTAGGTATGCGTTAAGTCATTCCCAGAATTTTCTTTGGTTTCACTGACAAATTTATTTCCATGCATGTTTCTTTGTCTCTATATCTTTCATGTATTCATCTGCCTCTTAGCACTACCGGATCAATGGCCTCCAAGAGATAAGGATTAAAGGACACTGACGGAAGTGCAACTGGAGCAACAGTTGAGTAGGTGTTCGCATGCCTACTGATATATGAAGATACCAAGTTGTTTCTAGACAAGGACATCAAGCTGAAATGGAAAGAGGAAAATGAAGAATTTGCAAACATTTTTTTGGAAGACCTCAAAGGCCGTTAGGTGTATGTGAGCATTCACAAGTTGGACTTGTATAGGATTGCATGTGGATACCCCACGTTCCCATGCGCGGACTTGATACACTAGATCAACTCACACACTGATCCCAAGACGATGACTCTGAGAAGTGTCAGCAGGACTTGCCACCTTCTGGGCACAGGATTATGATGAGATTATCAGATGTCGAAGCCCGTGACTATCATGGAGACTCCTTTCAACTTACCCAGCAGCAGTGCCAACTCCAGAGACATTCTGAAGAACTGGGTAAAGGAGATTGCTAGATTTAGGATGACGCCCAACCAAATCTATAAGACGAAGATACTGCGGAAGGCGTATCAATACTTGGTCATGTATGCATGTTGACTATGTGGCCAAGAAAGCACATAAACCTTCCCACAGAGTTGGGTAATCGTGCTGGACCAACTGGCCAGAGAGGGTAAACCATGTAACTGGTTCGACATGTTGGCTCATCATCTGAAGGAACAAGTAACGAAGGCTCGATAGTCACTCAGAGGTATTCAAGAAGAGATCTACATGTCCGCCTACATCTTAGATGCAATCTATGCTCGACAAGAGTTCCCAATCTTGGGGTGGGCATGGTCACCGACGGAGACTGTTGTGAATGCATATTGTAAGTTGTTGTCTGAATTCAACTTCAGAGGAGTAATCACACAATTGTCCTATCATTTTTTCACCCCAATTTACAAGATGATATTTGAACAGGACCATGCATGTCGAAGGAAGCAATGGAGGCACTGATAGACATTGTTGATTGGTATGCCTCACCATCCAGCACCTTCATCTGAATGTTCAACAAGGAGAAGCCTTCACATGTTCTACTGAAGTTTTCCTTGGACATACTCGTCATGCAGGAAGTATCATATCACATATGGGCAGGATTGGTAGCTAGACTGCACCTGAAAAAGAAGGCTCCTTGGCCCACTCTTCCATTGCAGATTGGGTTATATGAGATCCAGAGTATCAAGCAAGTGGATGTCGAAGCAGAACTGGTGAAGAAGTATCCATTCAACCTCCAAAGCTACAATTCGTATGACCCATATTGTATTGTGAAATATCACTGCCTTAGAGTACAATTCAACTGGGTCCATGGGGCATTTCATTGGGTCGATGAGGACCCAAGGAGATATTTCTATAGCTTCTCCAGACCCAATAAACAGGTCAACTTCACTGTGGACTGGTTAGCAAAGTAACGTGAAGAAACATCCCAGAAAGCACCAGCACTAGAAGCAATACCAGCAAATGCATGCATACCAGTGCATGACAAGGGCCAAAGGAAGATTTTTGATTACATGGATGAGGAGCAAAGCTACAAGTTCTGAGCAGATCCATTTGTAGAGAAAGCATTTGTGGCTATAGAGGCGAAGAGGCAATAATGCAACAAGCGAATTGCGCAAAGGCGAAGGGATAAGAGAAGAATAGAAGAAGTAGAGAAGGAGTTGCATGAGCTGAAGGATCAACTCTGAAAGGAACAGTAGTTGTGAAAAAATGAGAGGAAAGTGCAGTAGCAAGAAGTACAACAAGGGGTGAAACATGTGAAAAAAAATGAAACAGTGCCAGTACAAGTAGTGGATTCATCAGAACATCTGACATCAGGAAAACAAGGTGAACCATCACAGGAGCAGTTGGATACAGATATGGAGCAACGGGAATAGGAATAGGACATCGACCTTATGCCTCACCACCAAGAGGTTGAATTACTTGCATCACCACATCCAGATGATGAGAAAGTCTCAAGTGACAGAGGAGGCACTGAGATCCTTGGAGATCATCCAGAAGAAGAAACGCAAAACATCCCATTCGATGAGTATCAACATAGAGTTGTGCAGTCTCGTAGAGTGTCCACTCTGGATGATCATACATCTCCTGTGCAAGTTTAGGAATGAGTGATTGTGTTTGACATGCACAAACATCCAGAATTCTTGGTTGATGCAACTAGAGTGTATGCCGAAGCCACTAGATCAAGTGTTCGCTTTATGATCGCTGAGAATGAGCGAATGGCTAAGGAACTATAGACGACCAAGCGAGGAGAGTTGGTGACAACGTTCTCCCGAGCTAAACTGAAGAAGGCAATACTAGATGAAGTATTGTCCCTTGACATAGCTATGCGAGAGTTGTGCTCCAAGTTTGGCACCATGCATAAGGTAGTTGTCCATCTCAATGGATGGCAGTAGTGATGTGGTAGAAGAGCATGTATCTTGACAAACTTGCATGTTGTTGTTGATTACATGCAAGCATGGACAATGAAATAAAAGGGAACCCCGCTTCACTTGCCTAATATGATGAAGGCCAGTGTGGTTGAGCTGAAGGCACGTATCCGAAGTCAGATCCAAAACTATGAAGAGCTCCCACAACTCATCACTAGTATATAGGCTTCCATGAACGTGTGTTCAAGAGTATGGATGTTGTGATGTGTGCACATGTAATCCCATCTATTGGGACTCTAACCCAGGTGAAGACAAATGCACAGGTCTGACTATAGCTTGACCCTTACTTTGATGAGTTGATGTGCATTGCTACTAGCCCATACTTTCCCATCAATGCAAACATCATGCACAAGTATTTTTGGGTTGTGTTATATTCTTTCCACAACTAGCCCCTAGATCCGGACCTACCTACGTTTTGTGCATGGTTTTTGCACATGGTTTTGGGCACGTTGGTTTTCAGTCCATGGTATTGGATGCTTTAGCATGCATATATATGTATTGTAACATTGAAAGGAATATAACAAAAAATCAAGCTGGTAGTCCCAATTTTGGGTTCCAAGGGAAAATCTCTGTGTATATGTGTTTTATGTGTTATGCTCTCGCATTGTTTATTTTCTATGTTTTAGAATTTGTATGCAGACAATTTATGTACGATGTTAAAACCTACAAGTATGTTGTTGGTCTAGCCGCATTGAAGACAAGATGCACATGCTTACAAACAAGTTGGACAGAGGAGCCCGAGCAGTGTACCCAGATGTTATGGAGGCAAGAGGCGGGTTCTAGAAAGATGTTACCTTGGAGCACATGGACACCATCAAGGACTACCGATCTTGGCATCAGTATGTCACTGTTGATCAGCCTGAGGATGTTGAGGAGTTGGACTTCCATGGTTGTCTAAGTTAGAGTGATGTCTAGCATGGCTTTTTCAAGCCATTTTGTCTCACATGGGTACATGTGCATTGTAATGTAAAGTCATGTCAAGTGTGATTAAAGTTGTGATAGTTGGCTACAATGATCATAGAGTAGATGAAGAGGCATGAGAGTAGTTGAACTGTCACAAAGGGAAATGTCAAGGGTCACCGCACCCTTTGCTATAAATAGTCCCTCATAACTCGTTGTATTGGCTTTTGGTTAGACAAGCTTCTGATAAGACTATCTTGGAGAGAGCTTGGACAATATTGTAACGAACCTTGGCTTCTCCACTACATAGAGCTAGTACATCTCTTTGGAGGAGCAGACGGTTGTGGCTGTAACATTTCGTTGTCGAAACTAGTGGTTGGGCATGGACGTATTGCATAACTAGAACTTACACTTCTCAATATAACAAGAGCCAACAAGTTTCATGCATATTTTGTATTGTAATCTATGCTATTTGGTTTACTTTAAATGATATATATTGGTTTGCTTATGCATGCATGTATAGCTATGTATGTATGTATGTATGAATCTTTCTAAAATGTGTTGTTGGTTTAACCATCACTTTGGATTACTTGCTAACTTTCCTTCCATGTTGTGATGTATCTTTTCTTGTGTATTCCCTTCTCAACTGCGTGCTATCACTGGTTTCCAAGGGGCGCACTCATCTCAACCCTCGTGTGTTAGAACCTCTCATGCACCTTCCTTGACTCACTGCAGCTGTCACACCCTTGCTAGCAATAGAGTTATCTTACTTGCCTCTATGAAAAATTGTGGTCAAGGCATTACCATACAACCCACTACTGGGACTCCTACACCAAATGGTATGAGGTCTAATTAGGACTTATTACTGGGGATATTCCCTGACATGTTGGTGGGTCCAACGCCATCAACACATCCTCAGGGTCTTGCTAACATTGTATTATGCCAGTTAAGGTTAACCATGCTTTGGATGAAAATCAAAAGGAGTTTTTAATGCAAAATTTTGGTTGCTACAAGAGTCCCTGGTTTTCTACAAGCAGAGACTAGTGAGAAAAAAATGTGTTTAGGATGTGATTCAAAGGAAGAGAAAGTTTAAGGAAGGCTAAAGGATGGTCAAAGGGTATTTTCAAAGTCCTTATACTTATAATAGATTAGTTTATTTTCTGAAAGAGTGATTATATGGTTTCATGTAGCTCTGCAAAACAAGAATTTATGCAATAATAGGATGCATAAATGTATGATAACATGTACATAAACAAAAACCTAATAATATAAGTGCATGGAAAGGAATGTTAACTTCATAAATAACTATTTCTAAACTTACTAAACCAGGATGCATAAAAATACTTGTAAACTGTTAGGCCCCTATAATACTAGTGATTCCCCCATTACTATTGTCATTGTATCCTTTATTGTTATTATTGTGCCCCTATTGTCCCCATATTGTTATTAGTATGCCCCATAGAAACCCACTATTGTTATTTTTGTGCCCTTATGTTATTACTGTTATGTCGGCTTGATTATATTGTGACCCCTTAGACTCCTATATATAGAAGGGAGCTTTAGTCATTTGAATCATCTAAGGATTGTTCATTTGTGTAATGTAAAAGAGGTTGCCCCCTCGAAAAGGCTTATTTCTAAGGCATTGATCTATCTTTTCTATCTTTTTGTGAGCTGGTTTCATAACATTTGGTATTAGAGCTTTGGATTCTAGGGTTTCGCTGCTCCAAATAGGCATCATGGAATTTTCGCTATAACTTTTTTTATGTGATGTTTTAGAATTTACAAAAAAAACCCATTTCATACAAAATCGTTCTAAACTTCAAGACCAAATTTCAGATCTTGTCTTGCTATATTTGCGGAGATATGATATGGTGAAGTTAGGGTTTTTTTCAGACTCCCGAATTACATTCCAAAGAGGTGACCTGGGGAAAATCATAATAACTTTTGTTTTGAGCATTAGATTGAAATTTCATAAGTTTCAGAAATAGGACTGCTTGTAGTTTTGTGTGTATCATTTTCAGGTACTAAGTTTGAAACAGTGACACATGGCATGTCATACAAGTTTTCTCTACTAAACTAGGCTATAATCAGGTCACCATGGGAGATTTGACATAACTCTTCCTTGAAGAATCCAATCTTGATCAGACTTGTGGGGTTAGAAAGAGGACTCAAAGGTCTATAGCAGGATGATATTTCAAATATTTGAGATCCGCAGTTATAGAGATACAACAGATTCAATATCGATATCTTACAAAGTGAAAAAAGGTGTGTAGTTTTTTTATTATTATTTTGCATAAGATTGGTTTGAAAAATTAGTTTGAAGGAATTCAAAGGAGATAGTGAAGAATTATTATCATTAATTAATAACCTGAAGAAAGAAAACGGAAACACCTAGTAAGAAACCTGAAATCTCTAGCACGACTCATGAAGAAGAGGAAGAAATGCAACATGATATATCAAAATTACAAGACCAAGTACAACAAATTTCACTCTCACTAAAGGTAAATGAAGCCAAGATGAATGACATGGAAGCTAATATGAATGGCATGCAAGTTAAGATGAATGGCATGGAAGCTAATATGGATGGCATGGAAGCTAAGATGAATGGCATGGCCGCTAAGATGGAAGCTAAGATGAATGCCATGGACGCTAAGATGAATGCCATGGACGATAAGATGGAAGAATTGAAGATAAATTTGAATAAGTTGCTACAAGAAATGGTTACTAATGGTGAAAGGGTAGTAAACGAAACTCATGATGAGAACAAAAGAAATGTTAATCATGTTTTCATAGAATCTAATGTTGGATTGAAGACCCACCATGTTCCAAAAATCGATATGAGGAAGTTTTATGGCAAGGATCCTGGGACATGGATACTAGAGATGGAGCAATTTTTCGATCTCCATAATGTGCAAAACTGACAAAAGGTACGTATTGAAACTTTATATTTGGAACCAAATCAGTTTGTATGGTATCGATGGCTTTGCTCTCATAAACAAATTGTCACTTGGGAAATTTTTACGGAAGAAATGATAGCACATTATGAGAATACAAAAAGCAACACCTTTTTTATCTAATTGATAAATCTCAAACAAAAGGGTTCAATGATGGAGCACATTGAGGACTTCCAAAAATTGAACATAAGGGTAAAAGATATTCCAAATGAGAATAGGATTGATGTGTTCATAGGGACTTTAAAGGATAATATCTAACATGAGATTTTCCTTTGGGAACCCGATTCATTGGAGAAGGCATTCAGATTAGCAAGAAAAATGGAAAGAAAAATTATGGCAACTAGGAAGCCTACCATTCACAACTATAAAGACAGAAGTGTTGTTTCCCATAGCCTTCCACAACCTTCAAGGTTGACACCACAACAATTGGAAGGAAAAAGAGAAAAAGGGCTTTGTTACAGTTGTGATAGAAAATACACTAAAGGTCATAAGTGTGCTGAGAAGAAATTATTCTACATATATTGTGAAGAGGAAGAAGAAAAGGAGCAAGAAAGGTCAAAAGAAGAGGATATACTACAAGAAAAAATCCTAGATAAAGAAATGAATCCAACCATATCTTGTAATGCATTGGTTAGAATTACCACTCCTCAAACTATCAAGATAGAAGGACATATCAAGAAGAAAAAGGTAATAGTGTTGCTTGATTCGGGAAGTACCCATAATTTTATTTATTGTAAGATAGCAAAGGAATTGAATTGCTTCCTATATGCAGCACCAAAGTGTCAAGTGATAGTCAGAAGTGGAGGAACCATGAATTTCTCTGGAAAGTGCCATAATATCAAGCTTTCCATGGGAGAATATGTATTGAATAGCCAAATTCTTTCCATTCCAATGCATGGTGTTGATGTTGTACTAGGAGTCCAATGGCTACAATCCTTGGGTACAATAGCTTTTAATTTTCAAGAAATTTTCATGAAATTTTTTGTGAAAGGAAAGGAAGTTGAATTAAGGGGCATTGCAGGGAAACCAGGAAAGATAATCATCTCTAACAGTATGAAAAAGCTTCTAAAGAAGGAACAACAAGGTGTAATTGTACAATTATGTTCGCTAGAGGTCCCCACATCAAAATCATCTATTTCTCCAAATCTCCAAAAGTATTGGACAATCATTCCAAGATATTTAAGACTCACAATGGTCTCCCACCAATTCGTGATCATGATCATGCTATTCATTTGATTCCAAGAAGTGTTCCTCCAAACATCAGGCTGTACAAATATCCCTATGCCCAAAAGAGTGAAATTGAACATATGGTTGCAGAAATGCTAGAGGCTGGTAATAATTCAACCTAGTCAAAGTTCTCTTCTCTGCTCCAGAAATATTGGTGCACAAGAGGATGATCATGGCCATGTTCGGATTATAGAGACTCAACAGCTACTATAGAGATATTTCTCATCCTGTCATGATGATTATTGATGAATTGTCATGGATCAATTACTCACCAAGTTGGATCTTCATTTAGAATCATCAAATCAAAGAAGACTGAAGACATTCTAAAAAAACATTTAGATCATGAAAGTCATTATGATTTTGGTCATACCTTTGGCCTTACCAATGCACCTTCTACATTTCAAGGTTTGATGAATTCCATTTTCAAACCCACCCTTAGAAAATTTGTGTTAGTATTTCTTGATGATATACTAATCTACAACAAGTCTTGGAAGGGTCATGTTGAACATGTTGACAGGGTGCTCAAACTATTGGAGGAGAAACAATTATACGCAAAAAGCTCCAAATGTTTCTTTGGAGTAGAAGAGGTGGAATATCTGGGTCATATTATATCTCATGAAGGCGTTAAGGTAGACCCTAGCAAAATTAAAGCCATTAAGGAATGGAAAATCCCCACATCCATAAAGAATTTGCGAGGATTTCTCAGTTGACAGGGTATTATCACAAGTTTGTTAAGAATTATGGGAGAATAGCAACACCTCTAACAACATTATTGAAGAAATTTGCATTTTCATGGACTCTAGAAGCAACAAAGGCCTTCAAACATCTTAAAGAGGCAATGTGCCAAGCACCGGCCTTAGCTACGCCGGACTTCACAAAAACCTTTATTACGGAATGTGATGCTTCAGGAAATGGAACTGGTGTTGTTTTAATGCAAGATGAAAGACCCATTGCTTTAGAAAGTCATCCAATCAAGGGAAAGTATTTACACAAAGCTATTTATGAGAAGAAAATGTTGGCAATACTACATGCACTTAAGAAATGGCGACCCTACCTAGTGGGAAGACAATTCAAGGTAAAAACAGATCATGATAGTATGAAATACTTTTTAAAACAAAGATTATCCTCTGAAGAGAAACAAAAATGGGTCACAAAGATGTTGGGTTGTGACCATTGGATAAATGAAGCTAGGGAGGAATGGAAGAATGACGAAGAAGTGTGGGCACTCATTCGAAAGTTACAACAAGATCCCAATACATCTGATACATTTAGATGGAAGAATGATGTGTTATGGTACAAAGATCACTTATACCTATGTAAGAATTCCCAACTCAAACAAAAGATTCTTATGGAATTGCACACTTATCCCTTAGGAGGGCACTTAATATTTTTAAGAACTTACCATAGGGTTAAGAAGGAATTTTTTTGGGATGGCCTTAAATCAGATATTCAAAAGCTTGTGGTGAAATGTTTGGTTTTCCAACAAAATAAAGTTTAAACAATTAAGACCTTTGGTCTATTACAACATTTATCCATTCCAACCCAACATTGGCAGGAGGTTTCAATGGATTTTATCACAAGTTTACCCAAGTCCGAAGGAAAGAGTTTCATCATGGTGATAGTTGACAGACTTACCAAGTATACACACTTTTGTGCATTATCACATCCATTTAAATCCATTATAGTTCCTACTGCATTTGTGGAAACAATTTGAAAGCTATATGGAAACCCATAGATTATTGTAAGTGACAGAGATCCCATTTTCACTAGAAATTTTTGGTCAGAATTATTTTCTTGTCTCACTACTCAGTTAGCTCATAGCTCATCTTAATTTCCTCAATCTGATGGGAAAACTGAGATAGTAAACAAATGTTTGGAAGGATATCTTCATTGCTTTGTATCTGATAAGTAGACACAATTGGACAAATGGTTTCCTCTGGCTGAATGATGGTATAACACTTCCTTCCATATTGTAGCAAAATGAGCCCATTTATAGAACTTGATGGATATCATCCACCATCCATCACATGTTATTTAAGAGAAAATTCTAACGTTCAAGCAGTGGAACATCACATCGAGCATCAACAACAAGTTCTCCAACCCTTAAAGGATAACCTCACATTGGTGCAAAATAGAATGAAACAATAAGCAGATCAACATCGCGGGGAAAGAATTTTTGATGTAGGTGACTGGGTATTCCTACGGCTACAACCATATAAAAAAATGTCCCTCAATCAAGATAAGAAGGATAATAAATTATCACCAAAGTATTATGGTTTGTACAAGCTGTTGCAAAATATTGGTACTATGGTATACAAATTGGAGCTTCCTGCAGCTTCTTGAGTGCACCCATTTTTCCATGTTTCATGTTTAAAGAAGGTTATAGGTGACAAGCTCCTAGTTCAAACAATATTTCCAGAACTTGACGAGGAAGGAAAACTTATATTGGAACCGAAAGCAGTCACAGAAACAAGAACTCGATAGCTACGAAATCGATCAATTTCGGAGTATCTCATCAAGTGGAAGAACTTATCCACTGAAAATTCCACATGGGAGGATGAGAATTGTATATAGAAACATCAAGAACTACTCAAGCGTTGAGGACAACACTTTTTGGAAGGAGAGGGGCATGTTAGGCCCCTATAATACTAGTGATTCCCTCATTACTATTGTCATTGTATCCTTTATTGTTATTATTGTGCCCCTATTGTCCCCATATTGTTATTAGTATGCCCCATAGAAACCCACTATTGTTATTTTTGTGTCCTTATGTTATTACTGTTGTGTTGGCTTGATTATATTGTGACCCCTTAGACTCCTATATATAGAATGGAGGTTTAGTCATTTGAATCATCTAAGAATTGTTCATTTGTGTAATCTAAAAGAGGTTTCCCCGTCGAAGAGGCTTATTTCTAAGGTACTGATATATCTTTTCTATCTTTTTGTGAGCTGGTTTCATAACATTTGGTATCAGAGCTTTGGATTCTAGGGTTTCACTACTCTAAACAGGTCATCATGGTATTTTCGCTATAACGTTTTTTCGGCGACATTTCAGAAGCTAAAAGAAAAACACATTTGAGAAAAAATCTCTCTGAACCTCAGGTCTGAATTTAAGAGCTTTTCTCGCTATTCTTTAGGATATATGATCTGAGGAAGTTAGGGTTTTTGCAAGCTCCCAAATTTCATCTAAAACAAGTCATCATGGAATTTTGCGCTATAACGTTTTCGCTACCAAGTTTCAGAATGTAAACAAAATCCAATTTGAGAAGAAATTTTTCTAAACCTTAGGTCCGAATTTTAGATCATCTATCGCTATATTTTCGAATATATGATCTGAGGAATTTAGGGTTTTTGCAGACTCCTGAATTACATACTAAATAGGTTCCCTTGAGAAAAGTGTCATAACGTTCCCTTTGAGCATCAGATTGAAATTTTGCAAGAAGTTATAGAAATAGGACAGACTATCAGAACCTAAGGTTGAAACAGTGACACATGGCATGTCGTACAAGTTCACTCTACTGAAATAGTCTATAATTAGGTCATCATGAGAGATTGGGAATAAATCTTTCTTCAGGAATCCAATTGTGATCAGACTTGCGGAGTTAGAAAGAGGACTCATAGGGCTATTATAGATAGAAATTACAGAACTTAAAGATCTGAAAGTACAAAGTTACAGTTGTTTCAAGATCAAGCTCCTAAAATCAAGAAAAAGTGAAATGAGGAATTTTGATGACAAGGATCTGATAAATTGGATACTACATATGGAGAAATATTTTGATCTACATGGTGTACCACTGTTACAAAAGGTACGTATTTCATCTAATTATTTAGAACCGAATCAATTTTTATTGTATAAAGGGCTTTGTTCTCATAAACCACTTGTCACGTGGTCAATTTTCACAGAGGAAATGATAGCACATTATGAGGATACAACGAGAAACACCTTCTTTAGCCAATTGATAAATCTCAAACAAAAGGGTTCAATGGAAGAGCACATTGAGGACTTCCAAAAATTGAATATAAGGGTAAATGATATTCCAGAGAAGAAAATGGTTGATGTCTTCACACTAACTCATTAACCTGCATATAAAATACTTAGAAGTAATATTACATAAATGACTAACTAAACTAAATCATGAACAAATAAAAGGGCAGAGAGGTTTATTGAGCACTTGGGGTGGGCCCTAACCCAAGGAGACTTGTATCCCTGAAGAGATAACATGCAAGGAACCAAAAAAAAAAATTCATTGATTATAAAATGTGCTCATACGCAGGACATTAGAAGACTAGAATGTTAGGAAAAAACCTTCACTTGAATACTATTGATTCTAACCTCCAAACTTCAACTCCTAGTGGACTTACTTGAGCCCTTATTTATACAAAAATGGTTGAGGAGAAAACACCTTGAAGAGAACGTATCTTTCCCTACAAAATCCATATAAAATAGGATCTTGTTCCCTGTGACCTCGTAGCTATAGGGAAGAGTACTAATTTCCTTAACTTAGTCGAGTTTTGGTCATGCTATGGTAGGGGACAAGTCCCATATTTTTCTCTTGGTTGGATTCCTTGTGATATGTACTAAATATCCTCAATATCATGCACAATAAACATATTAGACACACAAAATATGATCAACATATGTAACCTCTGTTGAAAATAATACTGAGAGGGGGGGTGAATCAGTATTATCTAGTCCTTTTTCAAAATATTCGTTATTTATACTTTGAATTATTTTTGCATATCAGTACCATAAAATAATGAGCATGAACAAGAAAAACAGACAATCACATCAAAGAACACCAGATATAAGGTGGAAATCCAATGTGGGTGAAAACCACCTGCTGCAATATGTCTCTATCTTCTTTCAAATTAGAAACTCCTTTTACAATGGTCTTCTACTGGTGCAGTCCTTTACCAGTACGCAGGCTGCAACCTGCAGAGAGCTACAACCCCCTACTTCTTTACAAGGACCACTTTTCATAAATTTTCAAACTAGATCTATATACATCAAATGATCATCAAGTACATATGAATTACAGTCAGCTGTAGTAACCAGATCAAAATAACAGAACTGAACCCAGAACACCTTATCAACAGAAAAATTCAATCAACATAAGATCTTAAGTCAGATATGCATTTTCCTTTTACTGGCCTGCGTCGCTACGCACTTCACCCTCTGCTACTCTGCGTATACTCACAGAGCTCCTTCTGCTGCACTGCGTGACCACACACTGCTTCTTCTACTACGCTGCGTACAGTACGCACCCAAATACACTATTACGCCGCGTACTGTTTCTGTGCGTACGCACCTGAACCACCGTCACTCTGCGTGCCCACGCACTGCTCCTTCGTCACCTTAGCGTACCCACGGACTGTGCCTTTGTCGCCCCTGCGTACCCACACACTTATCCTTCTTCTTCTCTGCGTACCTACGCAGAGGCACCGTTAAAAACCTGCGTACATCAGATTAGGGCTGAATTCATAGATCACCACTGTGCTACAGTTAGACAGATGCCTAGATCTGATCAAGGGCTCGGGAGATCACCCTTTACAGATTCGCCTTCCACTTCACTTTCATATAGATCAAGCTTTTCGAAACAATAACCCAAATATTTCAGATCTTAAGATATTCAACCCAAAAGCATGCTAAGCCAAATGATCTCCTTTGCTTTATATAGGCAAGCTCTTCCTCCAATCAAGGATCATGGGGCTCAATAATAATAATAAAATAAAACAATACCACGGG
>APFE030269129.1:41680-52759 GCA_000404065.3 Pinus taeda | reverse complement strand
ATCATGTACCCCTTCTGACCTCATATATTAGGGGGCATCTGTTATAGCTCCAAATCTCACTCTTGATGTTTGTGATGCTACACTCATGGCCTAGGGCAACCCTTCCTTCCAGACCTGGTCCAAATATTTAAAAAACAGTGTTTTACTCCCTATACGCGACATTGCCCTGAGCTAAACGCGTGTGTACGTGGGTCTATGTATACCCAACCCGCATATATGTCTTAAAACACTTAAAAAAATTAAATCTCCTTAATTTTGGGTGGAGATCACAGGTTTTACCTATTGATTACCTATTAGTGCCCACGGCCCAACTGTTCCCAACGAATTCCCAACTAAAAAACTACTTTGGGAGAAGTATAAAAGACTTCAATGGGAAGGCCTAAAAGAGGAGAAGATAGAGAGAAAGATCACTCTGTTGAGATTATCCCTGACCAGGTCTGAAGATCCTTGTGTTTCCAACACTTCCCCCATTACAGGAAACCCTTGTTTCCTTGTGTTATGATGTCTTTCTACTACTTGAGATATCTTGGAGTAAGTCATGGAAGGAGTTTGTTGAAGGCTTGAGACTGGACAAATCCAGAGGACGGTTCCGCTTGGAGCCTGTGAAAGGAAGACTCAGGTGAAATCATTCTTATTTATAATAAAAGAAACAATTGTCTTGTTCCTGATACGAATCTTCTTCATGTTTATGATATCAATGCTATGATTCACATATGGATGGTTGTTTTAATTGTATAACTAACTACCTTTCAATATGCTATGAAGATGATTTCTTTATGATGCTTGGTTGATATACTGTTGTGCTTTCTGGAATTGATTGTTTTTCAGGTTGAAGGACTAAAAGGAACTCCAAGAGGGTTTGGACCCTGGCTGGATCTTCCCAAACGAAGGACCCCCAGGTGCACCTCTCTTCGTATAGTTTGTTTATATTAGCATCATGGCTGTGTGGAATATTTGTTTTTCTTTGTAGATAACCTCTGATCTGCTAGGGTATAAACCCAAGACCCTAGGGGAATTTATCCCTTAACATAGACCATTGCATACATTAAGATTCCAACTATTGATGCATATGGAACTTTAGACATATCAGCCATTTCTTCCTGAGTCTTGGGACACACCTTCTTACTTATTTTGAAATGGCTAGCCAAAGCTATACTAACTGGTTTTTCATTCTACATATTAAATCTTTTCAACACCTTTTCTATGTACTTACTCTGAGATAATGTTAAGTTTCAATTCTTCCTGTCTCTAGTTATTCTCATAACAAGGATTTGTTTTGCAGCACCCAAATCCTTCATTGCAAATGAGTTTGCCAATTTTATTTTGAGAACATATATTTCTTGCATGTTATAACCTACAACAAGCATGTCATCTACATATAATAACAATATAATATAGCTGCTGTTATCACCTAGATTGAACCTCAGGCTGAAGGAAGGCAATGCCAGGGTAACCACAAACCACGCTTAGCCAAGTAGCTAGCCCTACTAGGCCAGGAGAGGGCTCTCTCTGTAGGGATCTTAGCTAATATGACTAGATCAAGAAAATTATATTAGCCTAGGTATAGTAGCACAAGGTTTGATTTGATTTTGAAGGGTTTTGCTGGATCACGAGGATCCAAACAGTTAGGGCAAGGAAATCATTTCAAAATTGCAGGGTGTTCAATGGGGCAAGGTAGGCACAAGGCTCATCACTCTAGGGTTTGATGGGTGAGGTGATTTCAAGATAGGTGAGAAGCTAGAAAGGGCATGTAAGCAACATGGATTCTTCCTAAACTAAAGAAAACACAGACTGTGAAATGTCTACCCAAAACAGAGCATAGAAACTATGGATTCCATCTTTCATACTTGTATGCATTCACATAAAGAGCATGAAATGATGAAATGGAATCAACAATACATTTTAACACGTGAAAACATAATAAAAACTAAACTAAGCATCATACCACATGGATCCCAAACAAATAACTGCAATTTTTCATTAATCTCTTACTAAAAACTGATACAAAATGATGTCTACTCAAAGCATAAGCATCCAACTGAGTCCAACCTTTTACAATGAGAAATAAAAGGAAGATATAGACATTGATTCAACCTCCTCCCATCGTCAGGGGTCGATTCCCTAGGATGAGGAACTAATCCATCAAAAATTGAACAAGAAACTGGAATCTAGGCAACCTAACAACTTACCTCTAAAAGGGAGGAAACTGATTCATTTGTCCTCAAGATATATTTTGATCTAATGAATATACCTTCTAATAACTATTATCCATCCTATTTACATGCCTAATTACCATTTACATCAGTAGAAACATTATCCATGAGAGAAAACTCAAAATTACAGTGATGGCACGGTGAAGTGAAAATTCAAGTTAAATTTTCCCTATGCGCAGTGCCCAAGCTCTATGTGCAACGCTTTTGGCAGAACCATTTTGGAGGCCTTCTTAGTGTCCAAATTGAGCCGAAAATAGCTTTTTAGAAATATCTTCAAGTCTAATTTCTAGAAAATCTTGAATTTTTGCATTTGATGTTGATTAGACCCCTCAAAAATTGATTATCCCAAGACTGCTTCTGTGGCTCAAAAAGAAGGTAGAAAAGGTGATTTTTTAAGTGTTTTTTGACCTTTTGGTTGACCAATTATGCTCCAAAAGCTTAGAAAATGCACAGGGTGCACGTACTCATCATTCTGAATCCAAAATTTTTGACCATTTCCTCATTGGATTCTCCTAGGAAAAGCGCAGCGCTAGTGGCGCTGCGCGTAGAGCCAAAATTTTTGTGTCAAAAATTGCCAAAATCTCCAAAAGGAAAAAATTCTTTAAAACTTACTCAAAATTTATGGAGAACACCACCATCAAGCATCTTGGTTAGCCAAGGAAGCTTCAATAAGTAACCTAAGCCTATCACCCTCCTTTTTTCCTTTAAGTTATTTTTTTAGCCTTGTCTTCATTTGCTTGACCCTTATGTTGAAAATCTTGCTCCAGGTCTTGTAATGGAAAGCCATGTGCCTGATGATTTGATTGTCCCTATTGGCCTTTTGTAGTATCTTATCCAAATGAAAATTGATCCTGTCAAGCCAATTTTCTCTATCCTTCTCAATCTCCTTCTCAAGCCTTTGTTTTGTAGTTAAGGTGGTTGGGGTTTCTTCTTCTTGCATTACTGGCTTGCCTTTGTCACATTGCCTCTTTGCTTTGAGAAGTTCCAACTCCATGAGGACTTATTTGTCACTTAGTTGCTTTTTCTCTTGCTCAAGATATGAAATAACATACTTATCTCTCACCAAGTTGTCCATCAGTGCTTGGATCTGTGCATCTTTTTCCCTTATGGTTATATTTTCGTTTGTTGCCTCATCTTGCGCGTCCCAGACAACTATCTCAATGCCATGATGGATATGTGGTTGTTCTGGTTCATCATCTTCCATAAAATCGAATTCCCTTTCCTCTTCATCATTGAGGCTTTCCTCTAGCATATTTTCCTTCCCTTTATGCACTTGTTACACCTGTTGTACCTGTTGTGTTGAGGAAGAAGGAAAATCCCCTTCCACATTTTGTGGAGCAAGCATTTGCCTATGAGTTGATGAGGAAGGCAAGGCCCCTTCCACATCAAGTGGAGTAAACACTTGCCTATCCACTGCAAACAACTTCTGGCCCCTCTCTGATATGTTTTGTAGGCTTTTGGCTTCTCAACAACTATAGTCTCTTTAACCTTCTCACTTTTCTTTACTTTGGCACTGCTGGAAGACTTTTCTACTTCTTGGGTCACCAGTGGAGGAATTTGAGGACCATTGAAGATGTCATTGGCAATGAATGTATCCCAGGAGAAGTTGAGGAGGTTGAGATGATGTAGCACAATCATCTTAATCAAGGAATAGTGATAGATACTACTCATTTGTTGGGGGTATGGCTTTTTCTATACAATGTAGACCATCTTCTCAATGTTCCTGAATAAGAAATACGAGATGTCCAACATTTTCACTCTTGTGAAGTGCATAAGAAGCCTAATATGATAGGTGTACAATCTAGAAAATCTACCCTCACATGTAAAATACTTCATAATGATCCTCATCATAGGGGCATACTTGTCTTCAAGTAACCTAAAAGGAAAGGTCCTCTTCTTTTCATTCCTGTACCTGGATTTGATGTATGGCTCATAGTAGTGCTCATCCAAATCTTGTGCCTTATACCATTTTTCCCCCACATTTGGAATCGTTGTAGCATCAGCAATGATGGAGGATGAAACTGTAAATGTCACCCTGGCAAGAGTTATCTTGTTATCACGGAGATTGGCTACAAAAAGCCTGGTCAGCTCAGGATGATGTTGAACGCTTTCCACCTGCTCACAAAACTCATAACACCCTAGATGCCTGAAACAAGAGGCAGTCATATGAGAAGCCTGTAACTCTCTAATGTTTGATGGTTCCTCTCTAATGATTTTGCCTCCCTTATGTGGTTTTCTCTGATGCTGAGGTTCATCTCCCAAACTTTCACTGCCACTGTTTTCCTCCTCCTCATAATCTATATCCTCTTTTTCCATGTTTGTTGAATTTGAAGCTTTGAAACCCTAGAGAAGGTAGTCAAGAAGTGATTTATGGTGAATATGGATAGGGGAAGGGGAGAGGAGCTTATGCGATGTAGGATGAGATATATATGATATGAGAGTGAGAAGGAGGGTATTTTTGGTAGGGATTGTTTAGTAAATAGGGTTTTAAGGATTTTGTTTTGGGGATCTAGGGTATAAGGGATTTGAGGGAATTAGGGTATAGGGGATAGGTGGAGGGATTTGTTTGAGGAAATTAGGGTATAAGGGATAGGTGGAGGGATTTGTAGCAACCTAGGGTTTGAAATTTTAAATAGCAAACTAACTTCAAAATCTTGAACTAAATGTCGAGAGGATAGTTCAAAGATTGCACTTACTTGTTTAGAAGGTCTAAGTGGAAAAAACGCAATTTGGATGATTGATAGGGTGGTTTTAGTGCTTTCTAGGCCTATGTGTAGTGCCTTGTACAGGTGCACAGCGCTTCAACTCTATGTGCAGCGCCGTGTAAAATTACACTAGAAAATCAGTCCTAGGTGTAGTGCTCTATCCCTATATGCAGTGCTCCATACCCTATGCGTAGCACTCCGTCTCCTATGTGAAACACCTCCTCAATGTGCTCTGTGCATAGCACCTCCTCAATGTGCTCTGTGTGCAGCGCCTCCTCATTGTGCTATGTGTGCAGCACCTCCTCAATGTGCTCTATGTGCAGCCCCTCCTCTTTGTTCAGCCACCAATTAGCTATAATTCCCCTTTCTCTTTCAACTCCCTTCTCTTTGTCAAATGAAAATGATGAATTTGGAAAAGGAATTTGAAATCTTATATAGAAGGTGATTTTGATTTTTCTTAAAAAAAAACCCACTTTCTAATGTTTATGGAACTTTTTATTTGTCTTCAAACCTCTGTTTAATACCTTTCTCTCTTTGTCTCTTTTTAGGTTGATGATGCTTGGATAGAACTGATTTCTTCAATGGTTTCATTTTCTTGCAGCAAGGAGAAATGCTTGGGGTAGCTGGGAACACTTATTACATGAATGAATTGAATTACATCAAAAAAATATAAATCAACTAAAAAAACTCTGTTTTCATCTCAAAAATATGTTTTTGAGATGAAAATTACATTAGTGACTTAAAATATTTGTACAATCACCATGACTTACCAGCAATCACTCTTTGTTTATTGGTCATCCTCATACCTTTTCTGCACTTTATTTACACTTGAAACCATGCTTTTGACCTTGGAAATGAACCCTAAGACCTAATGGAAAGACAACTGCCTTGACACTAAAAATGACATATTTGAAACCACAACTAAATACAACATGGAGATGGGTCAGCAAATGTACCTCATGCGGGAAGACTTGATTTTCTTAGAAGAAGACAACCATCAGTGGACCACTTTGACATGACCTAATGGAATGATCCAAAGATTTCAGTATGAGACACCTAAAATGTCAATGCAAAGAGCAGATTTGATCCCTGATGGAAGTATGCATATACTGACACTAACATTGGCCTTATTGGGGATGGCAGCTCCTTGGAGGTGTCAAGAACACCATAGACCAAGTGCCTAGCTAATTGGGCCAATACGGTCAAACAAATGAAAGACTAAAAACTGTTTTTTTTAATTTTTGAAAAATGACTCGATACAAACTAAATATTGACTCTAAACTGACTCAAAAACCAACTAAACTCAGCACAAAGCATTTAAGCTTTATAGCCTTCACTTCAGGCCCCAAGTTCAAATAACACTGTACTTCAAAACTTGCAAGGAAAGAAAACTGATATATACAATGACAATGAAACAACTTCAGCAAGCTGCATTAGAAATAGTAATGTTTCAGGAGCCTACCATTCACTGGTCCTCCTAAGCATTCTTAACCATCCATTTCCCTTAATAAAAATGCAATCTATCCTCGATAGGCTGAGATTTTATATGGTCCTTTCCATAGATTGTTAGACTTACCATGTTTCCTTTTTCCTTCATTTCGTGCATCCCATCGTAGCACTACATCTTCCAACTGAAACTTTTCTACCTTGGTTTTACGATCACAAATTTTCTTTATCTTCTTTTGCAGCCAAAAAGTGTTTTGAGAAACCTCTTCTCATGTTTGTTGAAGGTGAATCATTTAAATGATCTAGCACTAAATATCATCTTCTTCACTATCGGCTTCTTGCAATAATCTCATGACCGAGACTGCAAGGGATGTGGGAAACACTTTATCAGTACCATAAACCAATTCAAAAGGTGACATACGTATTGATTCTTACTACTCACTCTATCGGCCCACAAAGCATTGACAAGATTCCGATGCCAATTCTTTGTATTTGCCTCCAACATCTTCTTAATAATGTTTACCAAGGATTTATTTGAACACTGAGCTAGTCCATTGCCCTACAGGTATTATGCCGTGGAATGACCCAATGTGATGTTGTATTTGTTGAAAAGCTCAACCATTCTATTCAACTTAAATTATACTGCAATATCTATAATAATCTTGTGAGGGCAACCAAAATGAGACAAGAAATTGGAATCTAAAAATTGAATAATTATCATGTCCATAGCTTGCCTTGTCGGAATGGCTTCAATCCATTTGGTGAAGTAATCGGTAGCTGTCTAAATCCACGTGTGTTGTGCTGATGATGTAGGATGAATTTCTCCTATGAAATCAAGCCCCTATTGCTGGAAAGGTGCATTAACTACAACTAGCTTCAAAGGAAGAGGAAGCAACTTCCTTTTTCCCTAAAAAACTCGACATTCATGGCAACGCATGACTATCTTATATAAATCTGAAAACAAAGATGGCCAATAATATCATGCTCTCAAGATTTTATTAGCTGTCGTTTTCCAAAACAAGTGACCCCACAATCTCCTCTATGAAAATCATTCATACCCTGCTGAGCTTCATTTTCAACCAAACAATTAAGGAGAACCCCTCCTGGATCTTTCCAATAGAGGGTACTATTTAAAATGAAGAATTTTGTAGACTTTAGTTTTAGTGATCTACCTTTACTTATTGACATTCCAGGAGGAGGAGAAATATGTTGAAGAACATATACTATATCGGAATACCAAGGTGATTTGAGAAACATCTCTGATACCTGAATGAGGATGCCACCATCTTCGTCATCTAACACTGCTGCAATGAGATTTATGTCCAGAGCATGAATATTCGACTCAACCATGAGCTTTGCCAAGCCTTGACTTTTGATTAGTTTGGTAGGCTTAATCTCAAGATCATACTCTAACATCACTGCTATCCTCTTACCTCTTCTTCCTTCCGGATCAGTTTGCATGAGGACATTTTTAAAATCCACTTTAGGAACATATGCTATGGTATGTGAATGTAGAATGTAAACTTGGAAATCCTTCAATGCCTTTATAAGAGAAAAAGCTTGTTTCACAATGATCTTATAGCACAAAGCAGCATATCTGATAGTCCGACAGAAAAATACAATGGGTTTTTCCACCTGATCCTTCTTTTGCATCAACACCATAGCCAAAGTGTGCTCAGATGCAAATGAAAATATAATAAATCATCAGTATAATCGGGACTGATGAAAACCGGGGATGTGGTCAAAGCGAGCTTTACCAAGTTGAAAGATTTCATGGCATCCTTGGTCCATTTCACAGTGTTGTCCTTCTTCAACATATTAGTTAACTTACGCAAATACTTAGCCAAAATTGGTATAAATCTGTGTAAGAAGTACATCTTACCATTGAAAGCTTAAATCTCCTTTTTGTTGCATGGAAAGACTATTTTCTGGATTGCCTCCACCCTAGAAGGATCAATGTGAATACCATCTTTAGAAATTATATGACCGAGGAGTTTACCTTCCTCCATGGCAAAAGGTCTCTTCTTTGGATTTAAAGAAATCCCAAACTCCCTACATTTCTGAAAAACAATCTTGTAGTGGTGTAAATGCTCATCATTAGGACTAGAAAATATTATCAAGTCATCTAAATAAACCACCAAGAAAACATCCTTCTCGTTAGTGAAAGCTATATCCATGGCCCGCTGAAAAGTGGCCCCGACATTCTTCAGCCCAAATGGCATCTTGGCATACTGAAAAGTTCCCCATGGTGTTGTGAAGGTTGTTTTGTCTTGGTATTTTTTGTGCACCAAGATCTGATTGTAACCTGAGTAGCCATCTAGTAGTGACATCTGTGATGCTCCAACTACTCTTTGCAAAATATGGTCCATCTTAGGAAGAGGATAATTATATTTCAGGGATACTTTATTTACGTTCCGGAAATCAATGCACAACCTTATCTCTACAGTTTTTTTCGTACCAAGACCAAATTTGAAACCCAATTAGAGAATTTAATTGGAAAAATGATACCAGCTTTAAGCAATCTATTTACCTCTTTCTCGATGGATGGCAGCATATTTGGGTTGATTCTCCTCAACTTTTGTCTAAAAGGTTTTTGATCCGGCTTGATAGGAATGGTATTATGAATGATGTTCTTGTCATATACTTTCAAATCTAAGTAATCCCATGCAAAAACATTAGAAAATTCAGAAAGCAATTTAACATGCTTAGCTTTTGACTCAGGAGATAACGTTTTTGATAACTTAAGAAGCTTGGGCTGGTCTGTTGTCCCAATGTTTACATCTCCAACTCCTTTATCAGTAAGAACGAAGTTTGGTTTTCTTGCCACATCATCTTGATCAAACAACTCCTCTAAAGGTATAATACTTCTAGGAATAACGTTAACCTTCAGCTGTAAAATATCCATCTGATTTACCTCAATGTCTTGTTCATTAGAATCACAAACATCATCAATGAAAGCATTCTTAAACTTCCCTTCTTTCTACAAAAAGGAATTAATTTCATTGTCATCCCAAAAAACTTGCCAATATCTCATATTATCAGGAACAATAGGCCTATGTTTGACATGAATTCCAAATTTATTGCTAGAATTCATTGGAATTTTCAGATTGCTCGTTGTTGTAGCAAGTGAATTAACAATGATGTTTTGACTTCTCGGATCTGCTGTCAATGTGTATTCTGGAAACATTTTCAAATTATCCAGGACAGTGTTCCTATAAGATCTCATCTACGGATGCTTCGCTTGATATTCTCCTTTGACTTGTTTAATCACTAGCTCTGAACCACCATAAATAGATATACTTTTCGCACCTAGCTTCTTCAAAATCTTTAGACTTGTAATCAATGCCTCATACTCCGCTTCATTATTAGAGAAATTGAGCTAATTTATAAGAACACACTCTAACATTACTTGGGACTTTGTCTGGCTGAAAAACAGGACTTCAAATCCAAATTCCAATACCTGCACCATCGAAGTCCATGCTCCAAAGTTCGTCTTCATCTTCCAAATGTTGGAATTCTACTTTAGTTTCGATCTTATCTTTGTTGGTTGCTTTATTTTCCTGCTCTTCGCTGACTTTCTGCTCTTGTGGAGGTTGCTCAGAAGGAATTGCCATTTTTTCCTTTTCTTGATTAAAAATTGATCTAAAACTCTCAGAAATTTCTGGTACATCATCTATTTCTACAAGCTGAACATCTACATCATTCAATCCACTATAATTGTACAAAAAAAAAGACTCTAAATCTATACGTACAGCATTTATCAAATGATTTATGGGCTTCTCTTTACTAGTGATCATATACCTCATGTTCTTTTCCTAGTACAACTTCCTCAATTGACCGAAAATAGGGATTGTAGTATAAGAGAATTCAAGTTGTAAAGTTCCATTGAGTTTGGCTCCCCATGATCTAGACAACATTATACCAAATCGAGGTGGTATATCAGCTACTACCACATCCATCAACACATTCTTGGATGGGATTTGATCTAAGGAAACCACCAAATCTTTGATGAGACCAATGCAGTGAACTCTACCAGAATCAAATGAGTACAAGTCATGATATTTTCAAGTGATATCTAGGACCAGTATTTCCATGATGGCCTTGGGCATCAAATTGTGTGAAGCTCCAAAATCAAGCATATCATTATGAAGAATATGCTCATGCAGTCTAAGACTCAAATAAAAGGGCAAGACTTCGTTATCCTTTAGCTGACCTTCTATAGCTGGACCAAAAATAAGTTCAGGATGATCATCCTCAATATTCACCATGTCAAACAAAGGATCAATTTGCAATATTATAGACACATGGTGTTTGTAATGGCTATTCTTAACAAGCTCAATCAAAGGAATGGACACTTTCAATTTAGAAATTTCACTTCCTAAATTAAAAGATATGACTTTTTCTACCTCTTTGACACTGATGTCCCTCTTATCTGTTTGCTCCTTTGTTGCACTATCCTTTTGTTGATTTTCTTTTTCTTTTGTAGCTGCACTTGTTGATTGTTGATATACCTTGCTAGAATTCTGATTGGCATGCTCCTTTCCTTTTTTCTGATTGTTTGAGGGATCATTCTTCGACTCAACATCCTTCCTTTTCTGAATAGGACTGACTAGTACATATCTTCTCCTCAAAGGATATTGTCTCTATTGTGCGCTCAAAGCATTCATGTAACCACGCTGATAATCATTAGATTCAGCCTCCAAAACAACATCATT
>APFE030269129.1:23965-40422 GCA_000404065.3 Pinus taeda | reverse complement strand
GAAGGGAGTTATGGTGAATAGGGATAGGGGAAGGGGAGAGGATCTTATGTGATGTAGGATGAGATATATATGATATGAGAGTAAGAAGCAAGGTATTTTTGGTAGGCATTGTTTGGTAAATAGGGTTTAAGGATTTTGGTTTGGGGATTTAGGGTATCAGGGATTTGAGGGAATTAGGGTATAAGGGATAGGTGGAGGGATTTGTTTGAGGGAATTAGGGTAGAAGGGATAGGTGGAGGGATTTGTAGGCAACCTAGGGTTTGAAATTTTAAATAGAAAACCAACTTCAAAATCATGAACTGAATGTCGAGAGGATAGTTCAAAGACTGCACTTACTTGTTTAGAAGGTCTAAGCGGCAAAAAAGCAATTTGGATGTTTGATAGAGCAGTTTTGGTGCTTGTTGGGCCTATGCATAGCGACTTGTACATGTGCACAGCACTCCGGCTCTATGCACAGTGCCATGTAAAATTACACTAGCAAATCAGTCCTATGCGCAACGCTCTGTCCCTATGCGCAGTGCTCCATCCCCTATGTGCAGCACTCCATCTCCTAAGCGCAACGCCTCCTCAATGTGCTCTATGCATAGTGCCTCCTCTTTGTTCAACTGCCAATTAGCTTTAATTCCCCTCTCTCCTTTAACTCTCTTCTCTTTGTCAAATGAAAATGATGAATTTGGAAAAGGAATTTGAAATCTTATATAAAGGGTGATTTTGATTT
This sequence comes from Pinus taeda, assembly GCA_000404065.3. NCBI lineage: Eukaryota > Viridiplantae > Streptophyta > Pinopsida > Pinales > Pinaceae > Pinus > Pinus taeda. The sequence goes on along the minus strand of APFE030269129.1, from coordinate 39,704 downwards.
TTCTTATAAAAAAACCCACTTTCTAATGTTTTTGGAACTTTTTTTTTGTCTTCAAATATATGTTTAATACCTTTCTCTCTTTGTCTCTTTTCAGGTTGATGATGCTTGGATAGAATTGATTTCTTCAATGGTTTCATTTTCTTGCAGCAGGGAGAAATGCTTGGGGCAGTTGGGAACACTTATTACATGAAATGAATTGAATTACATCAAAAAAATATAAATCAACTAAAAATACTCTGTTTTCATCTCAAAAACATGTTTTTGAGATGAAAATTACATTAGTGACATAAGATCTTTGTACAATCACCATAACTTACTAGCAATCACTCTTTGTTTATTGGTCATCCTCATACCTTTGCTGCCCTTTATTTACACTTGAAACCATTCATTTGACCTTGGAAATGAACCCTAAGACCTAATGGAAATAAAACTGCCTTCACACTAAAAATGACATATTTGAAACCACAACTAAATACAACATGGACATGGGTCAGCAAATGTACCTCATGAGGGAAGACTTGATTTTCTAAGAAGAAGACAACCATCAGTGGACCATTTTGACATGACCTAATGGAATGATCCAAAAATTTCAATATGAGAAACCTAAAATGAAAATGCAAAGAGCAGATTTGATCCCTGATGGAAGTATGCATATACTGACACTAATAGCTGCAATTATTTTTCCTTTTGAGAAAAACACAATGATCAAAGTGACATCTAGTATAACCTTGTTCAGACATAAACCTTTCAAATTTTAGATACCACTACCTTGGAGCCTGTTTTAGGCCATACAAGCTCTTCTTCAACCTGCACACTAGTTTCTCCTTCCCTCTTACCTCATATCCTTATGGTTGCTGCATATATATCTCTTCCTCCAAATCCCCATGGAGAAAGGTTGTCTTTACATCTAACTGCTCAATATGAAAATCTTCAGCTACTACTAGACTTAAAATAGCTCTAATTGAAGTCATTTTAACAACAAGAGAAAATATATCATCAAAGTCTATACTCTTTTTATGTGCAAACCCCTTTACCAGAAGTCTAGCCTTATACCTTTTTCTACCTCCATCTTCTTCCTTCAACCTATAAACCCATTTATTTTGCAATTTTGTTTTACCTACAGGCAACCTGGCTAAGTCTCAAGTCTGGTTATGTGCTAAGGAGTCCATCTCTTCTTTCATGGCTTGCTCCCACTTCTTCCTGGTTTCTACCTTCACCACTTCTTCATAACATTATAGTTCACCAAAAACAGTCAATAATACATAATATAATGAAGGAGAGTATCGTTCAGGGGTCCTACTTATCCTAGTAGATCTTATAACACCAATTTCAGGTGTTTGAGTTGCTTGTTGTGTGGTGGTTGTTGTTGTTGTTCTAGTTTTTTATCATTATGATTTTTAGGCATCACTTTTTTTGTGATCTCATCAAGCATTGTATATTCTCTGTTTTCTTTTTCCTGTTTGTTCTCCTGTAGCTGATCCTTATACAAAACCTTTTGATTGAATATGACATCTCTGCTTCTAATGATTTTTTGTTTTTCATAATCATAAAAGCAATAACCAAAATCATTAACACCATATTCAATAAAGTTACATTTCTTTGATTTTGTCTCGAACTTTGTTCTATTTTCTTTATTAATGTGGACAAAGGCTTCACAACCAAAAGTATTTAAAAATGAGTAGTTTACCTTTTTACCTGTCCATGACTCCTCTGGAATTCCACCATCTAAGGAACTTGAAGGCCCTCTGTTTATTAGATAAACAGTAGTATCTACAAGATCTGCCCAAAATTGTAAAGGAAATCTATCATGAAACCTCATGCACCTTGCACGCTCCATGATTGTCCTGTTCATCCTTTCTGACATACCATTTTCTTGTGGTGTTCCTGTAATTCTCTGAACAGTACCTATCAAACTCTTTGCTGCAATATTCACCTCCTTTTCTAATATGAGACACTTCAACCTTTTTCCTGTCTCATTTTCAACCAAAGCTTTCCATTTCTTGAAAGTATCAAATACATCAGATTTATTTCGAATACAATAAATCCAAGTTTTTTTGGTTGCATCATCAATAAAAGTAACATAATTAGCGAGAGCCACTGAGAGATGATACCTGAGCAGGTCCCCATAGATATGTATATACAAGTTTTAATTTTTCACTCTTCTTTTCTTTCCCAACTCTGAGGAATCTGACTCTCTTCTTCTTTGCATAAACACAATTCTCACAAAATTTTAAATCAACATGCTTCAAACCTAGCAACAAATTTCTTGAGTGAAGAATCTGCATCCCCTTCTCACTCATGTGCCCAAGCCTATGATGCCACAATGTTGTATCTTCTCTTGTAGAGGTTAAATCATTAACATAATTAGAAATACCATTGCATAAATACAATGTACCAGCCCTTCCTGCTTTTGCTATTACGAGGGCTCCTTTAGTGACCTTCCAAGTTTTATCTGTAAAAGTAGTCAAACAACCTTCACCTCCCAACTGTCCTATTGAAATAATATTTTTCTTCAGATCTGGAACATGCCTTACCTCCTTCAATAGCCATTGATTTCCATTCTACTATTTTATGAAAATTGTACCCATTCCAATGATTTACAGGGTTTATCGTCACCCAATCGAACCTATCTAAAATCTCCTTGAACATAATCATGAAAATGTTTCCTATTAGGTGTGGCATGGAATGAGGCCCCTGAATCTACCACCCAAGAATCAATAATATTTTCTAATGAAAGAATAAAATCATCTTGCAACACATCGCATATCACATTTTCTTCATGATTATTTTCTTGTTTCGTGTCTCTTTCTTTTCCCTACTGAGCTGCAGTATTTCTTCAGGTGTCCTTTCTTCCTGCATTTCTAGCACACTATCCCCAATGTGGACTTGTATACGCCTTTCCTTGACTTATTGCGATATCCTGGGCTTTTCCTCTTTCCATTTTTCTTCCCCTAGTCTCTGCAGTCAAAGCATTGCCTGATGTCTCACCATAGCTTTTCCATCACATTTCCTTGCTGAGGATTGCACTAATAGCATCATCAAACTTTAAAGTACGAGATCGAGAGACAGAGTTACTAATGGCCATAACTAAACCATTCCAACTTTCTGACAATGAGCACATAAATAACAGAGCCCTAACTTCATCATCAAAAATTACCCCTACAGAACTTAACTGAATGGTAACTGTATTAAATTCATTTAAATGATCAAAAATAGATCCAGCTTCTGACATCTTCATATTAAAGAAACGCTTCATAAGAAATACCTTATTTGGGGCTGAGGGTTTTTCATATAATTTGGCCAATGCCTTCATTAAACCGTCTATTGTCATTTCCTTTGAAATATTAAACGCTATTAACACTGCTAGGCACAGTTGTATTGTTCCAAGTGTCTTTATGTCGAGAATATCTCATTCTATGTCTGTAATACTCGTTAGATTCTTTGCCTTTCCACTCAATAGTTCGTACAGATATTTCTGGTACAAATAATCTTCCATCTGCATCTTCCACAGCTGGTAGTTTTGGCCGTTAAATTTTTTGACCCTAAACCTACCATCTTCCTCCATTGCTCCCACTCGAACCAGGAACCCTTCTCTCCTGCGAGTTTATCAACCAAATATACCTTCGGCTCTGATACCAGTTGTTAGAAAATTATATATTACAGAGAAATGGAACACATAAACTATATTGCAGAAATATAAACATAGAAAACACATAAAACAAGAGAGACGTAGATATATGTGGTTCACCCAATTTGGGCTACGTCCACGGAGAAATAGCTAGTCCTTCCTTTTATATTATCCAGCAAAGTAAAGAGATACAACCTACAACAGATCCATTGTAATTCCCTCTTTCCTCTCTCTTTCTCACTTAGAATACTGATCTACATAGACACAATATAATTCCCTCATATATAGTGAGGGGTTGCCTTTTAGGGCAAAAAACCCTAATTTAAACATAACTTCTAATGTCAAATCTCTGCCTAATGAATGGCCCAGATTGCCCAGGGGGGCTCCCAAAGATCGTGCTTGCCCCCCCTTAGACTCCCCTTACGGCGTACATTTTACGGGTGGCATTACGAATTGGGTTCCAATGTGGCGATACCTCTAAATAAAGAAGATAATTAGGCTCCACACCCAACACATCATGTCGGCCTTCTATGTCTCATTTTCTTCAATTTCTTTAGTCAAGGGATCCTTTGTGGCTGGCAGCTTTGGCTGCTTTCTCAATGCTGCAATATCTAGATTTTTCTTCTTGATGATCTCCTTTGCAGTATTTACATCTTTAGGATCATATCATATCTTGACTATCAAATCTTCCATAAATTTGACCCTATTATCCTTTGCTAAGCAGGGTACCTTTTCCATTTTCAACTGGGACTAAATGTTGGCATATGAAAACTGAAACTTAGACCATGACATAGCAGTATTAGTTAATGTATAAGAAATAATCTCACCAATTTGCATATGCATCTCCATTTGATCAATGAGATGGATATCTTTTATGATGAAATCAAATGTAGTACTCCTATAATCTACTGGTGTTTTTGGGTGTGGAATTTGAGCCTTAAGGAAGGCCATCTACATGTTTCCCTGATCTGGGTCAAAAACTGATAGTAATCTGCTTTATGAGCTGGAACTCTGCTTCCAAAAATGATTGTAGGTATTTTTCTTAAGAATCTCATTCTTAAGTTTGATTTCTCAGTACCTCTCAAAAACATTCTTTTCCTTTTCTCCTTTGACATCTTGAGAAGATAGCTTTGTTTCCTTTTGACCATGTGAAATTGAAGGTCGAGTAGAAGATGTAACAAACTTGCTGCTCGAAGGTGGTGAGTCTCCAATTATGATGGGAGCATGCTCTTCTGTCTTATCCTTAGAGCCACTTTTTCCCTTTTCCTGTAACTGATCCTAAACTCCTTGGCCTCACTTCCTATTATTGATGATGACCCCTCATCTCTGTGTCTTTTATTTGTTTTCTCCTTAGGAGTGGGAGTCTATAAGTTTGATGTAGAAAACAATTGTTCTTCAACTTCCTGCAACGTATTCTCTATCCAAGCTAACTGATTTGCATACTTTTCTATCCCAGGACTTGAGGTATGGATGTAGGGAGTAGTTTTGTTTTCTAGTCTTAGCTTGGAAATAATACCTCAAGGGTCATAAGACCATGTAAAACTCAGGTAGAATTTCATCTCTTTAAGAAGTTTGTCTTCTTCTTCTCTTGTTGTCCTGGTATTGCATATGAATGGCCCACCTGTGTCTTTATGCGAAACTGGGACTTATTCTTTGCCACCACGAAGTGAATATCATACAAATTCAACATTTGTCTGATGTAATCCAAGGAGCAAATCATTGTGGGGAGGTATTTTGGGAGTTTATATGGTTCCAATTCACATCCATAAATTTTGATTTCTGTATAGCTTTGGTATAAATATCAATCTCCAGTTTTGGCTTGATTTGTCAAATGCAACACCCTTTTTATGTCTTCACTGATTTTGGGTTGTGTGGAACTATTTAGGATGTTAATCATCACTGGGTGAACAAACTCTTAAATGAACTACTTGTATGAGAATTCTTGTTGCTCTTTCATGACTAATAAAGTCTAAAATATCACAAGTTGTTGGTTCCCCTCATCATCTAGCTTCTACATAGCGAAATAGAACTTGTCTTGCTTATAATAAAGAAACATGTAAATTAAGGTTGAAGTGTAATTAAACACTTTCTCTATTGGAAATTTCAGAAACTGTTCGTGGAGGTTATCACCCAAGAATTGACTGAAATTAAACAAAATCGATGGTTTGTTGTCTGCGGAATAAATGGAAAGGAAGCCTAAAATGGGTTCATCTACCCACTAATCAGAATAATAGCCCAAAATGTATGAAATTATGGTTATAATTTGTTCAGCTTGATCAAGGAAGATTTAGGAAGGGTATAGGGGGTTCTTATTTGGTAATTGGGCATTTTCAGGTAAGAAGATCTCAAAAATCTTGGCCCTGGTAGAAAAATCAAGCTTCTGATAGAGTTGGGTGAGGGCTTGTAAGGAGAATGAGGCATTCATTTCCACAAAGAGAGCTAGCATCATCTGGTTTATGGATTGGGTAGTAATTGTAAATTGGATCTCACCATATCGGGTCATGATGGCTCTTTGGCTACGGACATAACATGCCTTGCATTTCCTAGTGAATTCAGGGGCATGGAAGGTGAGAGGAAAAATATAATGAGGAGGATTGGACTCCTAGAGTCCAATTTCATCTATTTTGTCAACATTTTTGTCTGCCAGCCAATAGTAGAGCTCTAAAAACTCATGGTCGCACTATGTTTCACTGATCCTATAATCCCTATCAGCTAAAGGAATGTGATCTAAATCTATGGAGGGAGGGATTAATGGATTGGCAAGTTTGTCGTAGTTTTTTCTCTTTGGAGGCATGATTAGATCAATGAAAGATAATAGTAATTGAAAGTAGAGCTTATCGAAACAGATTGAGGTAATGAGTTGTCAGGGGAAGGAGACAAAGTTCTGTCAATTTCGATCTAGTCTAGTTCAACAAATGCTTTGAAAATGGTCTCTTTGAAGAAACTGTGAATTACAGGGAATAAGTAGTGAAAGGGAGAAAGAGGATGGTTCGAAAGATTTTAAAGGAAGAGAGGTAATTTGCATTGGAGGTTTGGCACGAGACCATTACGGTTTGAATGGTTACCCTTGAAGGAAAATTTAATGCCCAATGGTAATTCTTTTGGGAAATCATTCAATTCAGCAATGGGTATGCAACGTGGCACAACATGAGTGGCGGAGGTGATGAAATAGGGACACGGTAAATTGGATGAGGGGAAGGTGGTTTAAGAGGGGGTAAGAGGTGGCAAGCAGTATCGGTCGGGGGGTGTGAAATGAGGAGAAGGTGCCATGTTAGGATGGGGCCTGGCGGCGAATACTGTTTTTCGTACCCCCCCCCGCTGTGGTAAAGGTAGGATGGAGAGTGGGGGGAGAAAATGAATGAGGGTCGTGGATCATCATGAGTGGGGAATCCCAAAAATTTAAGTACGGCCTCCATATCCGCCTTTAATTTCTTTCTTTTGAACTTAGGATAAAACTTTGAAATATAAAACATGCAAAAAACAATTTATCCCGATCGTGCCCCTTTTTGCAATGTATTTGAAATTTAGGGAAAAAGGCATATACATAAATTTATAAAACAAATTATTTTTGCCTACCCTTTAACTAAGCTAACATTTTTATTCTTCTAAAGGGGTGCACTTAAACAAGCAAACCCATATTATATTCTTTTATGAAAAATGAAAAACTACTTAAATACTATCACTTATTCTACTATTGATTCAAATTAAACAGTTGAATTAATGTCATTTTCTACCTAACTATTGGTGTGCCAAGATTAAATTGTTTGGCAAATCTTATTTCTCTAGTCTAATTTACATAAATTTAAACATGTTCAACTATTATTACACTGCATTATTAAACAAATAACTACTCATTGTGGCATTTTAAACAAGATGCACACAACCTTTATTTATCTTTTACTTTTTTTCAATATTTTTTGTTTTTTTCTCTGTTTTTTGTATTTATACCCTCTTTTCATTTTTTATTCTATTTTTTCTTTTATTTGGAAATCAATTGCAAATTGACAATTATTTACAATATGAGATTTCTGAGATAAAATACTCTATCACATTGAGATCCTTTAAATTATAGGACCCTAACACATCTCTTGGACTTTCACATTACATTTGATTGCAACAAGTATGGCCCATAGTAGTGATGTGGCCGAGACAACTCATCACACAACTCGACATGTATTGGCTGACTGTGGTGTCTATGTCGAGTGGTTGTGATGTTGAGTGATGGGTGTCCTCTCGATGTAACATGTCACCACCTCTGAATGGAAAAGTGTGTAGGGTCTTCGATGGTCTTGGTCCTTCTTGATGGTGCTCGTGTATGTGTCCCTTTCCCTTGCTGCTTGATGTGCTTTGTGTGTTTGTTCAACTATGAGCAAGTATTCTAGCATGTGCTCCTTCTTCATCTAGTTATTTGTCATGCCATGTTTCATCAATGTACCTATTCCTACAATCACTCATGATGAGATGACATCAAATCCAAAAATACCCTAGTCTAATATCATGCATTGTTTTCCGTTTCGGTGCAGTTGATTGGGATAGCGACAAGGAATTGAAACTGTGCAAAGCACAACCCAGGCGAAGACGCAAGGCTCTAGAGCACTATCAGGAAAAAATACGTAGATGTCATTGGGAGGCAAATTTTCACAATATAGGACAATAGTGATAGATGCGAGGCAGAACCCAACTAGGAAGCAGAATTGCACATTTTTCAAGAGGAGGAGTAAGCAGGTCATCTAGGGGTCCAGTTGGGAATCTGCGTAGTTTCTTCAAGGAAGACGTAGCAGGAAGTAGGAGATAGTGGTAGAGATTTATGCACAATTTTCTAGAGCAGGGTTGGATCGGGTTGTGGTGAACTGCTGGTTAGAACTGCACATTTCTAAGAGACAGTTTTAGGAAGTTAGTTCTGTACAGTTTTTGGAATGAGTGCAGAGTGGTGCAGCAGAGAGTTTTCCAGTCAAAATTGCACAATTTTAAGAGGGAGAGAAGAGCAAGCTAGCATAGGGTCTACCAGTAAAATCTGCACAATTCTCAGGAATAGTGTAGTGACAGGCAACAGAGGCCTAACTCACAAACTTTGCGTAGTTTCTGCAGATAGTGTAGGGCAAGCAACGAGGTGGCATCTGCACAATTTTGGGGTGCAATTCATATTTTCCAAAAGACCAGAGCGAGGCTTGATAAGTGATGTTTCGGGAAGTGCGAAGTGGATCAGACTTTGGGATTGCTTTTACGTAGTTCTGGGAGACAGTCAGTTGGTTCACTTCCAGGATAGTGCAGTGCAGGCTACCCCGGAGGACAACCTCAAGCTCTGCTCAGTTCTTGGCAACAGAGTAGGTTCACTGAGATCAGGATCTAATTGAAGGAGGGTTATCCAGTCAACATATTTTCAGGAAAATTGCTAAGTGTGAGAGCAAGTGATCTTGTGCACATATGACATTGTGATCACACACTTATCATGACTCGATGACAAGACACCTCAAACCACCAAGACAACATGTGTTCAGTGCGACCAACATCAAGGTTATGAGCAACAAGTGCAACACATTAAATAGATCTTCTAACACCTGTGACAAAACTTGCACTACAGTATGTGCAACTTCATCAGTGAGTACGACTGATGTTCATAAAGAGAAAACAACTCACGCACACAAAGACAAACCTGCAAAATCACCAAAACAAACTCGCAAGCATTGTTACAGATCCATTTGGGCACATCCATTCCCAACATCCAGATCAATGTTTTAGGGCTCATCAAACCCTAATTTCAATTGCTTAATGCCCTAAACAAGTCACCCCTTTAAATGCCTCCTTCCCAGATAGTTTCATGACTTGAAGACATCTAGAAACAGCCTCTAGAGGGACCAGCACAGGTAAGCCCTTGTAAAGGTGCACTATAGAGCAATTGAGTCCACTTCCAAGGTGCTCTGTAGGGCAATTAGGCTTCCTTTCACCTGAGTTGGGTGAGAATGAGTGAAATTCACATAGGGTTTGGGGAATATTCTTATCTTTTGGAGTCATCTAGAAGGGTCCCTCACTTATCAACTCCTATGAGCTTGAAAATGGATGAGGAATGAATTAAGGTGCATCCTATCCTCTCATCCCTTCCTCCAGGGAACTAATTCTAAGTATGGAAGGCCATTCAATGCCACCATTTATGACAAAACCTCCTTCATCTTCCTATAAATTGACCACTCATCTAAGTGATCAGGGGCTGCATTATGCTGAATTGTAAGGAGATAATGTTGCTATGAGATTTGGCTTTAAAGCAAGTATTGTAATGCTACAAGTTTGTAATGCTTTTGATGTGATGTGGCTGGGATCCAAGCTGAAGGAATGGCTTTGAATCAGACACCAATGGTTGTAATTCCTTCTTCTATATAATAAAGTGTTTGAACCTTTTTCCCATATGTTTGTATTGTTTCTTAATGCTTATATGTGTGAATTGTATCTGATTCCTTTCACTTATATTCAATAGATTGTGTGCTTTGATCGATTCTTTGTTTTCTATTATGTTTACAGGGTACTTCTCAAGTGTATTAAGTATGGGAAGGAGAGACAAGATTGATACAAGGGAGACGAGAGGAAAGCGGAACTACAAGTAGGTCTTCTTATCTTCTCATCTTATCTATTGCTTATAGGAAAAGTCTAAAACACTTTAAACTGTTGTTCTAGATACATCTACTTATCTAGGGAATTAGTATTTATCCATAGATATTAAATTCTCCAAAACAAATTGGTGACTCCACTGGGGAATATCCTCTTTCCTAGTAGATTATCCACCTCCTAAGACATATTTGTGATCGTAGATTGTAATTCAGCAATTTACATTGAAAAATTGGTCAAAACTATGTCAAATTGCGTCTTGAAATGGCTTAGTGTCACCAACACAGGCTTGTGAGGGACACAGTGTGTTGCAGAGCACCCCTGGCTTAGGGACAGTGCTCCGAAGCACGTTGTCTCCCACTCTGGGCTACATTGATCCTCCTAGGATTAGTTTCCCACCTTTGGAAAGTGTTTTTGCCAAATTTTCTCTGTTTGTTTGTTTGTTGATTGATCAATGAATGTTATGTCTTAGAAAATAAGTTTCTATCTCCTAGTCTAGCCAAACTTTGATTTGATTGATTAATGTTTCCTAATTTTTTCTTTTTCATTTTCTATCAATAGTCAAAGTTAGAATATATTTTATTAATCTTTATTCGAAAGAAAGTGTTGTAAAGTCTTCTCTTCCTTCAAATTAGAATTGTCATAAAAGTCTTCATTCTTATGAAAGATTGATTGATTATATGTGCATATTTCCTTTTTTTCATATTCACATTAAGGAAATCGAAAAGAAATACATGCATGTTGCATTTAAAAGTTTGTGTGTGCTCATAGGAATAGTGTAGGGAAATTGCATTAGATTGTGCTCTTTGCTCTTTGATCGAAAGAAATCTAATTGCTCTGTCCTTAAGTAGCTAGGATTTTCATTGTTAAATTAAATTGAAAGAATGTTTATCATGGTTGTTGCATTCCTAGGAATTTCATAATACATCATGTGGTGAACTTGAAAGGCAAATTCCTAAGCAAGATCAACTTAAAACTAACGTCAATTTACCTAATGGAGCATTGTCATTAATGATAACATTTAGTGGTTCTAGGCTAGAGACATGTTCTAGCATCGTAAAAAAAAGTAGTTATTGCTAACTTATGCAATATATCCCAAGTGTGATACCTCATTCCACATACATGAGTATATCGTAGCTCGTCCACATACCTTTGGGTATATAGGGACATGTTACAGTACATAAAGTATATGGGAATGCTCTCATTGTGCGGTTTTTCATTAGACAACACTTATATGGACTGGGCCTCCACGTACCTTTAGGTATATATGGGAGGACAACTCTAGCTTGTTATTCATCCTTAAGTAACCAAGTCGGATGCCTTGTACATTGTGATACACTGAACATAGCATTCGAGGAGATTGCCTGCCTGTACTTCTTGGTTCGCCAAGAGGTATTCTACAGTTCACAGTTGCTTGGTAAACCTTTTGCCTAGTCTACCACTTTTTGTTTATTTCTTTTTTTATAGTAAAATTAATCATCAATCATGGAGGAACATCAACCCTTACCCCGTCGTTTGTGGAGAACAGTGAGCAAACTGCCTTTGTTGCTTGAAGCTACACCTATTCGGTCAAAGCAATCTCGCTTAACTAAGTCTAGTACATCAAGAACTCCTATTTCTTCATCTGAATTACCTGAATCATCTATTTCGGTAAGTATTGAGACTCCAGTTACTCCAACCATTTCTGGTACACCGTTTCTGAAGGAGAAGTTTCACAATTACTGAGGACATTAGCATTGATCCTATTGAAACAATAACTGAGGTTGTTCAATAACAAGTTGATTCTAAAATTGAAGTTGCTTAACAAGAAATTACTTCTAAACATGAATCAGTTCAACCAAAATTTAATCTAAAACCTATCCCAGTTCAAATAGAAGCTACATCTAAACCTCAAGTTGTTCAGGGACCTATTTCTTAAACTATTGTTCATTTACCCGAACATCTGGACTTCGAATTTGAACATTCAGAAGTTGTTACTTTACAGGAAAACGATCAACCAGTTACCCCTCAGACATCAATAACTATTGAAACTTCAAATTTATCAACACCAGATATCTTTTATGGACCAGAGGGTGAAGTTATTCCACTAGGTTTAATTTCTATAGAGGAAGAATTGGAAGAAGATTCTACACTTGGAACCCCATTCCACTTTTGAGTTGGGCTTTATCTTTATCCTCATACTCCTCATTTTACCACTCTGTTTGATCCTGCTTATTTTCAAGTACCCGTTGATTCTTTAGGACAATTTTTGTGTCAGTTAAATATTGTTGAACAACCGTCAACATCCCAAACTGTATCATCTAATGCGGCTGCGGAAGAATCTTCTATTGCAACCTCTTTGATGTTTTCTACCACACCTAAGTCACACCTATATGGTGAATCATCCATCCCGGTTGGTTACCAATCTTTATCTGGAACCCACTCAGGGGTTGCTTCTAAACCATGGTCATCACCCATGTCCTCAACTGGAATTCTACCTAGTTCTTCTCTAACGGGAACTCAACAGTTTGATCTTGCATATCAATATCAAGCTAGGAAATCCAGTCAACAAAGACCTATGTATAAATTAAATACTAGATTTCCACCATATGGAAAGCAATATGCTTATTCATCGTATCTCCTTATTCCGGAGGACCGTCATATGGTAATATCCCACAGTATTTAGGTCAACTTGGAATTAGAGTTTATCAATGGAAACCAACAATGCTAGTTCAACCAAGGCTTGTGTATCCAAAACAACCAATGTAAATTGTGTCATCTATTCCTACTACACCTGTTGTTACTATTGTACCACAGTCACAAGTTCAAATTGTTGTATCTCAACCGGTACAAATTGGTCCTTCTACCTTGCAACCACAATTTTCGGGTCAAGAAGTTCAAGTTTCTCAGGTTGTTGTACAACAACCACTTGTTTCTGGGGCTCAACAACAACCTCAGGTTAGTATACCCTTATCTGGACTAACCCAAGATTACACTAATGTAATTTATTCACAACCTGGCCAACCTTTCATTGTTGGGCAACAACAACCATTAAATCAACAACAGTTGTACCAACAACTATAACAGTTGCGTCAACAACCGTGGTAGCCTCAATTTCAACAACCCCAATTCCAGCAATTCCAACCCCAATTTGGACTTTCCCAACAGGGTCAACCTAGGTTTGGACAATATCAAGCTTACCAAGGTCCTAGTCAACAAGGATTTTCAGGTTATGGACAACCACAAATTCAAACTAGTTATCAACAACCACCTTATGCCAGGTTTGTTCAGCAATAACCCTACCCAGGTTATCAAATGCAGATGCCCTATGTTGGTATGAAAAAACATATTGCTCAAGAAATTCCATCATATCGTGGGTATGTTCAACCTGACTTAAATCGACAGTTTCCATTTGTAGAGACTTTAGAATTACCAGATTTAAATTGCCTCACTAATGATCCAATCTTATATGCAACTTGGTGGCCGATAATTCTGCATAAGTTACCGTTTGACATTTTGAAATTCAATGGAAATCCTGGAGAAGACCCATCAAATCATGTCATGACCTTTCATTTGTGGTGTTCATCAAACTGCTTAAATGATGATTCAGTTAGACTCCATCTTTTCCAATGAACACTTACTGGTCTGGCTACTAAATGGTACATCGAGTTACCAAGAGCTTATTTTGACAACTTTACGACTTTAGTCACTACATTTCTGACCCACTTCTAGTTACCTATCAAATACAATACTGGAACAGAACTCCTAACCAAATTTAAACAGACTACTGCTACCCATATATTAGATCGTATTCATGAGTGATGGTGTCGTTGTCGAATGGTTAAGACATATGTTCCCGAAAAGCTTTTAGCTGAGTGGTTCATAAAATCATTGTTTCCATCAATCACTGAGGATGTGGAAAAAGGTGGAGTTGTCATAGAAGAGTAAGTAATTTCTCATGCCCAATACTTCGATTTGATTTACACACAATCCGGCATGCTCCACGACAAAATTCAAAATGCACCCTGACCAACTTTCACTATTCCTCCCCCTCCACAATCGAGTAAGGACTCTCATGCCAGTGATGGTGTGATCAGTTCTTCGAGCACGCAAATGGCAGGAAGACCATCTGGTCAAACTCTTGCCATTACCAATCAAACTACCTATGCATCAGAAAATACTCTTGCTTCCGAAATTAATGCAGTGTCATCTGACAAAGGCAAAAATAAAAAGCAACCAGGAGGCAAGAAAAAAGGGAGAAACAAGAAGAAACAAGATAATTCCCCTCAGGAGAAATCATCTCATTCCTTTACTTTGGCAAGGAAACCTCGTTATCCATGTCTAATCTGTAATGACGAGCATTTTACAAGATATTATCCACACTGATCAGAGGTCTCTAAACTTTTATAGACTTCAAACACATCTACAGTGTTGACTGATCCGTTTCCAAACCCGGAGACACATTTGGTTGCGACATACCATGCTTCCACATCCCAAGTACTCATGTTATCCATCACAAAGCCACAAAATGAAGCTTTGGTGTCAATGAGAAACAAAGATTATGGAAATCCACCGTCATCATCGAATAATCAGGCCACTGATCAACCTAATCCTTCGACTTCGACTTCATCTAAAAATATTCCACCTATTACACTAGAATTGACAATAAAACCACCGAAGGGAGTTGTGCATAAATAAACGTTTAACCCTCAGGCTCAAGCAGCTCAAAACTATAACATAGTGGAAGACCTTGCTCAATCACCTTCTTCTATGTCGACACTCGAGGTGTTACAAAATTGTCCCTCCCAAAAGTAGGATTTACTCTCAGCAATTGGCGAAGTAGATCTTACGGATTCTAATCTTATGGTTTTTAACCATGCAGGATATGCACCACAGTTACCGGTGCAGTTAGCTTTCCTAATTCAAGCAAAAGATCTCAATAAGAATGTTCACTGAACTATTATTGATGAGGGGGAATCTACTTGCATTATGTTAATGAGCTACTAGAAAACACTTGGTTCGCTATCGTTGTCATGATCACCAACCACCTTAAAAGATTTTGACAAAAGAACATATACTCCTTGTGGGATTTTGAGTAACCTGCAAATAGAACTAGGGGGGAAAATAGTTACTGTTGAAATTAAGGTAGTTGACGGACCCCTCGATTACAACATTTTACTAGGAAGGCCATGGGTATATGTTATGGCTATTGCAGTTTCCATGCACTTTCGTACTATTCCATTCCCTCATAAGGGTGGAATCACAGTCATCGATCAGCTAGCGTTCTTTTCAATAGTTCACAGGTTACAGGAAGCATTCTATTGGTACACAAACCCCCACTATCACTTCAAAGTGTTGGAGTAGGTCTCTTTAAAGATCCTTCCCTAATGGGTACTTTTAAGCTACCATCACCATCTGATTTAGCGAAAGTGGCAAGAGTAGAGACTTGCAACATGATTTCCTCCACCTCATCTGATTTAAGGAGGATTACCAACAATTTTGAAGTTGATAGTCATATTGAGGTAATGCTGCTAA
>APFE030269121.1:0-21422 GCA_000404065.3 Pinus taeda | reverse complement strand
ATATAAACTTAGGGTATGGAAAAAATGGGTCATCACATCATTTGAAAGCATTCTTAGAGCTACCAATAATATTGTTTCAAATAGGAAGGATGATACACCAACATTCGAGGTAGGTAAGGTTTGATCTCCTAATGAGGAGAAGGGTTCCGACCAATATATAATTTATGTCAATGAGAAAATAATGAACAAGCCTAAAACACCTCAAAAATCAAAATTCGACTTCATTGAAGACCTAAGTAGCTATCTAGAAGGAAACTTTCCTTAGAGACGAAATATTGTATGAAGGGTTTGTATGGCCATAATACTAAGAGAAAAATAGAATGGATATCTAGATTGGATCATTATATTATTGGTCATCTATATTTATGCTTTTAGGGTGTAAAGGAGGAATATTCTTGCAAGGTCATTTAATGGTGGGACCCAATTTGGAGAATTTTGATATGAAATTTTTTGGAGCCTTTTTAAAGCATCAAATGGCATTTTTTGAGCTCAAAAAAATTCCACCGAAGTGTTAGACCATGGGACACTGATTTACACTTAGATACCTTTCCAAATGTGCAATAATCACATCAATTAGTGTTCGTATGAAAAATTTAGGACTCCTATGAGTTAACCTGAGTCCGTTGACCACCATCCTATGAGATGATGCCACATCATCCCCCACTACTCATGCAAATGGGGCTATCCATGACATGTGTAAGCTCAAGAAGACTCTCGAATGTCCAAAACCATAACCCTTGTTCAACATTAAGTGATCTATATTGGATCATTATATTATTCCTCATCCATGTCGAAGCTTACAAAGTAGAAAAAGTGGAGGAATCAACTCACAGGACCATTTTTACTGGTGGGTCCCAATTTGGAAAATAGGGTCTAAAACCTTCTAGAAGTAGTTTGAGGCGTAAAATGGAATTTTTTGGGGGTAAAAATTTGTTTCTTAAGGACAACACCTTTCTTATATGGTATTCTACACACATATACATTTTCCAATGGCGTAATAATTTCACCAACTGAAGTATGTATGAAAAGGTTGTGCCATTTGAAAGTTGACCTTCCTATTTTGACGAAAATTATTCAAAATGATGTTGCATCAACCCCCATTATTCACGGAAAGTGGGCAATACATGTCATCATGATGAAGAATATTTTATAATATCCCATATTGTAACTCTAGTTAAGATTTGAAGGAGTCAAACTTAACCACTAGTAGGATATCATGTTGTCTTTTAACGAGGCCACTAGGAGGAAAAGAGGTTCCATTCTATTTGAGCACATTTTTTTAATAAATGAGTAGAGTCGGAGAGAGTAGATAGGGGGAGGGAAAACAAATAGATTTTGTGCATTATAATAGCCCAGTGGCCATAGGCCTCACTTCTTTGTACTAGCATCCATTTTCTATTTAGAGAAAGAGTGCAGAGAAGCCTCACCATCCAGATAGGTTTTCTCCCAAAAGGGTTTCCTAAGTTATATCTTGTGTTAGTTTTTGGTTTTTTTCAATTTTATTTCATTATTCTCTATTTTTCACATAATTATAATTTTCACGCATACACAATAAACAATAATTAATGGATCCAGAAATATAAGGAAAAAAATGATGAATTTTCTTAAGAGAAATTGATCCTCTAATTTGATAATTACTTTCCAATGATTTATTAATCAAGTTAAATTATGTCACATGTAACATTAAGTTATTATACATAGAAAATATTAACAATAGTGCAATAATGATAGTACGGTCATAAAGAGACAACCAAGCACAAAAGAGACACAAATTTTCCATAGGAAAACCCAACCTCAACAACCTTTTCTTAGGAGAAATTGTTCAATTCAACAAAAGTACAACTGGATATTCACAAGTCAAAATTGGTCAACCTAAACCAGAAATGTAGCACAAGTCAAACCTAGTCAAATAGCCCAAAATTTGCCTTTTGTAATAATAGATTAGTACGGTCAAACTGCCTAGAAATGATAAGTCAAACTTCCTAGAGAAGCTTAGTCAAACTACGACCAAGATAGAGAATTCAATGTAGGTCAAAGGAGTTGAAATTAAGCTGGAGGCCAGCTTGAACATGCGGTCAAGTAGTCTTCAGCCAGCTACAATCAAAGTGCCTAGAAAAATATCAATCAATGTTGGTCAGCATTGGTCAAACTTCAATTTTCCTCCTTTTTTTTCACATGTGTGAACATAAGAAAAATAGATCTATTGAACATATGATTTTTCCTATTGTGGGAGATCAAAATGGTATATATAGTGTTCATGAGGTGCCCAAGTGGAACATCTCCTTGTGCTAGGAAGACTTGTACTTTAGGGCTGACTTGAGCAAATTTAATTTGAATTTAAATTAATTTTCCCTCTTTTGATTGAGTCAACTTGCGTAGTTGGGGAATAACTGCCACAACTACTCGAAAATCAACAATCCCCCTTAGCTAGGTAGGTATTCACCTTGACTTCCTAAGATGTCCACTTTGCTAAACAAAATTTCCATCCTAAGAAAAGATTGAATGAGCCTGTTATGGTAATGTATCCATCCACTTCATGTTCTATTCAAGAACCATGTGGAAATAATCATGTATCAACATCACACAAATGATCTAGTTATCCACTAGCCAAATACCCTTTGCAAAGGATCTAGTCACCCACTAGCTAAACACCCATTGGAAATATGGATAGGTACCCCTTGTCCAGGGTAAACACAAAACTAGTCTTGGGTCACCAACTACCCAAGTCATCACTTGGAACAAGGTCAATTCTCTGTAATCAATGTTGAAACCCTATGCTAATTTACCATTCCCCCATGTCATGAAATGCCATTTGAATAGTAAAAATACTTTGCTCGTGCTTTAGGGCACTCACTCTACCCACTAGTCAAGCAACCCTTAACAATATGGACAAAACCTTTTGACTGGGGGAGCACTCTGAGATTTAATTCTCTCTAGGCCATTATCCCTAGCCACATTACATGACACCTGGTCAATACCCTTTACCTAAGGAGAATGTCTACCCTTGATGCTACAACATCAACACTCCCTCTAACTGAGGGAGGTATTCTCAACCACTCCGAACTTTTCCCTAAAGTAGAAAAAACTCATTTGGGACAAAGGCTTTGTAAGAATGTCAACAACTTTCTTGTTCATATAAATGTATTGGAGCCTTACTTCTCCATTATATACCATGTCTTGAATACAGGGGAACTTGATCTCAATGTGCTTCGACTTGTCATGAAAACTGGATTTTCTGAAAGCTTCACACATATTTTATTATCCCAATGTATCATAGTCATCTCCAACACATGATCAAATAATCTTGTGAGAATATTTTGAATCTATATTGCTTCACAACTCACCAAACTAGCTGAAATATACTCAGCCTCTACAGTGCTGAGTGTGATAGATGTCTACTTCCTGCCCATCTAGGATATCATAGTAGAACCGAAATTGAAGCAATGTCATGATTCACTCTTCTTGTCTTTGACACTCCCTCACCAATCAGAATATGCGTATCCCTATAGTTGTACTTCATCATTTGAGACATGTCTTAATCCATAACTGACTATACCATTCAAATATCTCAACACATGCTTTACTGCAAACTAATGTACATGCCTTGGATCCACCGTGAATTGGCAAACTAATGTACTTCCTCAAATAGGTCACCATGGGAGTGGCCATGGACTTGCAATTCACCATCCCAAATCTTTGAAGGATCTCAATAGTATACTTCCCTTGACCAAGGAAGTAATTCATCAAACCTAGATCACTCATCTTGATCTCATATGTCAACTCCCTCTGACATTGAAGAAGGTCTTCTTATGGTAGTCCTAACTTATCCCTTTATCATGGAAGAAAATCCTCCTACCAATATTGCTTCCTCTGTCACATAAGTCCTTCTACTATCATAAAAAAATAATTCATATAATAATAAGATAATAGGATCACTTTTAACAACCTTATAATAAAGTTTTGGATTGACATGACTCTTGGTGAAACCAAGAATCATTAAGTTTCCATCAATCTAAGAATACCAAGCCTGAGGTGCCTTTTTGAGTCCTTATAAAGCCTTTTTTGTTTGCAAACATAAGATTCCCTCTCATGTACCTTAAAGCCATGGGGTTTCTCTATGTACACTACTTCCTCATTCAATGCATTAAGGAAAGCAGTCTTCATATCCATCTAATGCAATTTCCAACGCATAGTAGAAGCAATGGAAATAATAGAAGTGTACCTGGAAAGAACAGAAATGCTCATCCTTGTCCTCATCATCATATAGTAATGCACGTTTCTTTATTTGCCTTCATTACATGAATTTTATGA
Source organism: Pinus taeda (assembly GCA_000404065.3). Lineage (NCBI taxonomy): Eukaryota > Viridiplantae > Streptophyta > Pinopsida > Pinales > Pinaceae > Pinus > Pinus taeda. Next base: position 17,111 of record APFE030269121.1, on the reverse strand, counting down.
GATAGGGTTTATTCATCTACAAGTTATCCAACCACACCAAAGGCTCAACTGTAAGCTAATGATATTTTCATGCTACCAAGTACACACTCCTACTGGAATTCAACATTCTTGGCCATGTTCTAAGGTTTCATAAACCCTCAATACTTTCACATTCAAGTCATAAACTTTAGGTCTTCCAGAGTTTACAAACCCTAAGTGTTTCATAAAAAAATCATGTGAAAATTATCATGTAGTAGTCAATATAGGTGGGACAATTCCTCAAATCCATATGCAACTGTGTAGAGCATAACCAACTATCCAAAACCATAAGTGGACAATAATGTGTCATAGGCCCCCCAAGCCTATGCATATGTGATGAAATTGTCAACAAGGTGATCATCCTATTCCATCATGTTATCAATCAATCAAGGATGTTTGATCTTGGTCAAACTACCAATATCTACTATGGTATTCTAGTCCAAGCAAATGTATCTAGTTCAATGATCCAATACAACCTTGGTAAGCCTTGTACTTTGCTTCTTTAACAATGTCCCTTTTGACTTGCAGAACTAAAACTTTTAGTCTTGAATTTGGACCTTGGCACTTCAGTTTTGATTGAAAGAAGATTCTTAAGAAACTAGTCCTTTAGGAATTTGATCAGTTTTGGAAGATCTCTTTTTGTATCTTGAGATTTTATCAGGTTAGCACAATATCTATTCATCATTTTGAAAATACTTGACAATATTGGGAATAAAAAGTGGAGACAATATATGTATATAATTTATTCACTAAGGTCTTTCTTTATCTTCCCTTTAATTCTACCTTACAACTTATTCAAGGTATGCTCAAAGGCTTTATCATAGCATGCTCCAAGATTTTTATTTAGGGATGCTTCAAAGCTTCTACTACAAGACAAGGTATGCTCAAACTTTCTGGCATCAAGGTCTATTCATATAAACATTTCAGTCTTATCTTGGTTACATATGGTTCATCAAACCTTGCTAAATTTTAGCATAATGCAAACAAGCTTAGCCAACCTTGATCACCCTTGAAACTGCATTAGAGTTGTGCCTAAACATAGCTTCAATCAACCCAAAATATGCATCAAGATTCTAGATCTGTCATAGGTTTCACTTTATCTCAAAATTTTGGATTTTCCTCAGAGATTAGTTTCAAGGCTAAAATTCGACTACGTTAGAGTTTAGTTGTAGGGTTGAAACTTGTCTCAAAAGAGGTCCTTAGGCCGAAGATGCTTGATTTAGCCTAGCAAAAAAAGAACCCTTAGAAAGATAAAATGATTTAGTCCAAATAATATTAGTAGCTTGACCTTCTTCACTAGATATTAAATAGGCTCACTTCCTCATATGAATTCTACTAATTCAAGATATACTTTCCAAAACTTGGCTTCTTCAAGTCCTTTAAAGGCTACTCTTTCACCTAGTCTATGATACCATGTTGAATTTTCTTAATAGAAATTGGTCTTCTAATTTAATAGTTACTTTCCAATGTTTCTTAATAAAGTTATGTCACATATATCATTAAGCAATTATGCATAGAAAATATAAACAATAATGCAATAATGATAGTAGGATCATAAAGAGACAACCAAGCAGAAATGAGACACAAATTTACCTTGGGAAAATCCAACCTCAGGAACATTTTCTTAAGAGAAAGTGTTCAATGCAACAAAATTACAATATGATATTCACAAGTAAAACTTGGTCAACCCAGAGAAAAAATATAGCACACGTCAAGCGAGGTCAAATAGGTTGGAATTTGGCCTTTTGCAACAATATATCAGTTTGGTCCAACTACCTAGAAATGCTTAGTCAAAATACTTAGAGAAGCTCAGTCAAATTGTGGTCAAGACAGAGAAGTCAATGGGGGTAAAAGGGTTTGAAATTTAGCCTGAGGCCAGTTCAGACTTGTAGTCAGCTGCAGTCAAAGTGCTAAGAAAAATATCAGTCAACGCTGATCAAACTTCAGTAGCCATCCTCTTTATTTTCGAATATGTGAACAGAAGTATAGTACAACTATTGATCATATGAAGTTTCCTATTGTGGGAGGTAAAATTTGTATATATAATTTTTAGAGGTGCCTAAGGGGCATGTCTCCTTGTGCTATACCAACTTGTTCTTTGGGGCCGACTTGTTTAGCTAGGGAATATCTCTCACGACTTGTTTAGCTTAGAAGGTAACCAGGGTTTGGGACTAAAGTTTAGGGTTTCAAAGAAAAAAAGAAGAGAGTGAATTTTCACAACGAAGAGCCAAAATGGTGTTGGGAAAGAATATCTAGATAACATAGATAAAAAAATATAAGAGAAGGTATTAGTATGACATTTTCATTGTAAAATTATGATGAAAAAGGCTTAAGTGAAATGGACCCATTCCATGTTTTCCTGAACTATGATGAAATTGTCAAGAATATAACAACCACAAATAAAACATGTTTGTTTGGGATGACTTATCTTTGAAGGAATATGCTTGATACACATGGTGAGCACCTTAGCCAAGATTTTAAAGATATATTTAACAAAGTGATGGTCCTCCAACTAGTAATTAACTCTTGTTCTCTTTCCTTATGGATGAATTTGATGTTACTTTTGTTGATTTTTTCTCGAAGAGTTTAGTTTACTAATGGCCTTTATATAGAGTGAGAATATCTACCTTAAAGAACTCTCAAGTGGATTTATATAACTAAAAATGAAGTCCATCAAGTTTAGCTTCCTTATCATCAACCATTTCATGGAGCACTACAAAAAAATCATGAAGGGAAGGATCATATTCATATGTTCACTTTTGTTCTATACTTATGTGTGCCCCTCATCTCTCCTACACAAGGCCTCAAATTTGAAAAACCATTATGTAATTTTCAATTCCTTATTAATACCTACCTAATTGGTGATGCAACCCGAAACGATTTCTAGGGAAAAGATATACTTTTTGGTCTCTTTGTTAGAAAACCCCTTGAAAAATCCTTAATGGATTTGTCTCTTACTTTTATCTAGTGTAGCCTTGCTTACAATTAAGAACTTTTGGCACCATGGAACTTGTCCGCTTGAATCAAATAGTGCAATTTAACCACGTGAGTTTATTTTCACTCATTCTACGGGGCCCATCGTAGGTCTTGTTATCCTGTAACAGTAAGTAACTTAGAGGAACCATCACAAAGGTGTCATGTTGTTGATTTCATGAGCTCTCCTTGTTAGATTCTCTAGACAAATAGATCTCTAATTTTTCTTCTTCAAATATGTTTTTGTGCTAGCTTAACTATGTTATGGCAGATCTCATCCCTTACTGCTCATATGATAAATACAATTATGGATAGTACGTTATGGTTTTAACGTGTATGAGTTTATTTTTACTCATTATATGGGGCCCATCATAGGTCTTGTTATCTTGCAAGGAATAAGTACCTTAGAGGAACCCTCACAAAGGTGTCATGTTTTTGATTTCATGAGATATCTTTGTTAGATTCTCTAGACTTAGATAGATCTCTCAATTTATCCTTAAAATATTTTATTGTGCTAGCTTAACTATGATATGGAAGATCTCATCCCTCACTCCTCATAGGATAGATGTAATTATGGATAGTACATCATGGTTTTAGTTTTCTCTATTAGATGTGCCATCTGTTAATTTCATACTTAGATGGAGCGTCATAACTTCCAAGTTAATCATGAAAGTGATAAACAATAAATGAGATATGGTAACATTTCTTAAATTTATAGTTTTATTATTTGACTAATCATATAATGAGAGATATAATTTTCCTCTAGAAGTGTCATCATCTCTCAGGTCAATTTGTATGACTGGGAAACTAGTTGAGGTAGCATCTTCCACATCCTTACCATACTTAACACTTTCTACTTTCCCCTTTTAGTCCATCCCATCCATTAAAAAGCTATTCTTGTTTATGTTTGACTTGTAAAATATCACAAAAACAGTCTAAATGAAGAATCTGAAGTCATTAGAGGCAAAAAAAAACTAGAGGTGGAGAACTAATAAAGTTAAAATCTAAAGATATGAATCTTGAGAAATGCCACCTCACAATGAGGCCAATGCCCCTAGTCTTTTTCATGTTTATGAATATCTAAAGAAAAGGAAATTTGTTCAATGAAATGAACACTTAAAAAAAAGGGAAAACAGGTAATAAGAAACAATGTCGAGAAAATCCAACTCAATCCTAAGCTCCCTCTTAAAGGCTTCTATACATAAATTTCTAGCTCTTTAAAGGTAATTGATCGAAGCTATAATACCTATGCATTATATCATATGACTTGGGGGTCATCGCATGAAGTTTTCCCCTTCCTTTTTCATTTTTATTCATCACATCACCTACCTTTTACTTAGGGACTTTGGAAATACACTGTGTCCTATGACATGACACATGTATAAAGGTTATTGTCCTTGTTATAAGGAGAGCTTCAGCGTAAATCACATAAGAAAGATTTCTGCCAACGCGTTTCGAACCAACCTGTGTGGTTCATCATCAGGACAAGTTGAAAATGCAGATCTAGCTCAGCGTTTAAATAGTCCAAGCGGAGACTCCAACAGCTAAAATATTCCAACGGCTACTTTATCATTCAAGACCCCAGTCAAACTTACCCTAAGTAAATTTAATATTAAAATGTTATTATATTCATTTATTTAATTTCAAATATTACCCCAATGAAAATATACATATATATATTATATATATTATTATATATATTACTATTTATTTAATTAATTTATTAAATCTAACTTAAATACATGTGTATATTCCAATATTATTGTACCTAATCTAATGCCCTATTTGTTATTCTTGTTATCCTAATTAATCTTATTTATAATAAATTTATAATTGATTTTATATAAGACGGTTAAGTTGGGTTAATTAAAAATTAATTAATAATTTATTTAAATAATAATGCATTATCTATACGTTAATTATTGAGATTATATGCGTATATAATAAGTCCTATTAATAATTAGTTAATTAATTTACATTAATATAAGTCCTAAATAAAATTATGTATTAATTATATAGAAAGGGTTAAATTAGGATAATATATATAAATTAATTTTTAATGTTATAAGTATAAAAATAATAATATATATAATATTAAAAATACATATTAATTAATTAATGTAGTAAAATTAGTCTCTAAAAACCTAAATACCAATACTATGTTATGGTTATACTAATAATTAATATAATATTAAATGAGGGACAATGAATATTAAGGGAACTAAAAGCTTATGAATATAAACTTATCGTGATGAGCGATAAAAAGCTATAAAATACTGTTAATTGTATTGTCAATAGTTTTAATATTGTTTTTAATAAAGTAAGTAATAATTTCTGAAAAATTTTAGCTTAATTTTCATAGATTCTACATACAAAAAAGGATACAGCACCTGAGGAGGATAATCCTACGAAGAACACCGCTGCCAACGACAAGCGAAAACCAGACTCACCAAGAACATGGAAGAACAGAGGGGAGGAAGAAAAATTAAGACGACAACGCAGGGATCCAATTTCTACTAACCTTCCACCCATCATCTCTGTTGAGATTGATGGGTCTTCTCTCAATTTCGATAGCTTCCCTTAACTTGCGATGATGAAACCGATCTACCCTGGCAATGACTTTGGCCTCTTCTATGCAGACATGATGCTTAGTTTTGTCCACATGCTCTGCTAGAGCTGAGGACTTTATTCTACCATGCCTCAGGTCTGCTGCATGCTCGCCAATTCTCTGCTGGATGGAGCGCCCTGTTATTGTCCTTATCATTCCCCCATGGTAAAATTTAAGAAAATTTAAAACTAACCTTTATTATTTTTTGTTAGAAGAAATCACTAAGAGTATACCACTTGATGGCTCACTAGGAAGTTGAACCCACCACTACAAATGGGCAACTTACATTGGGATCTGCATACCATGCCTCAATATCCATGACATTGCATTGTGATATGTGATGTTTCCTTTGGATTAATGTACTTGTGCTTCACCATATCTACTAACATTGGGATTTGTTCCGTTTTTCTAGAGATACATACATTTCATTGGGATATGTGACATTGCATCGAACAATGATGAGGATGCCACATTATCACAACTATCACATTGACCACTCATGGATGACTCACTTTCCTAGTTGGACATATTACTCACACATATTCATAATTATTCCCTCTTAGACCACATGTGCGAGGTTGTTTGAGGTGCTTGAGGAATTCTAAGAGGTGGTTACACAGGGTCCTAGATAATTTCCTCAAACATACCACTTGTGTAGCATGATTTCATGCTTGTGAAAGATTGTTACACCTTGAGATGGCCACGTCCTTTTTTTTAGAAGTTAATTGGAGGAGCTCCCTAGTCCTTGGGCCCATTTTTTACTAGTCCTTCGCTCATTTTTTGTATGTTGGAATCTTTTGAGGAGGGTGAACTTGTCATAGCCTCTTTGGGCCACATGTGTGACCAATTGTTACACTTTTGACCACTTTTATGTGAGGAACCCATGTATTGGAGGATTGTGAGGGTGGATATGCCCACATATTGTATTTTTATCATGGTTTGAAATAGCACATTAAGTTTTCACCTTATACTGAGGAAGTTACTTATATATGAGGGTTCCTCTTTAATTTTGATTTGTTTAGGAATATTGATAAATCTTGTGTACAAATTTCTTGTGCTTCTATATTTTTCTAAATGTCATTCTAGGATATTTATGAAGGGTTTGATAGGGATATTTTTAGGTTTTTTGGAGTAAAAACCTATTGCATGGAAAATGAATGGCATCTTACTTCACTTTTTAGGGTAATTAAGGTATGGTTTTATTCTATTATTCCTTGTGACCATTCCTTCTTTCCAAGGCATTAAGGTAAGATGTCATAAGGCTCTTCCTTCTTTCCTTAGTCAAACCTTAAGATATTCTTGATATTACTTGGATTGGATTCCTAGAGTACCATCTCTTCATCCATGCCTGAAGAAGCTTACGTATCCCTAGCCAACACTTGAGAGGAAATCCTTCTTGGTTCCCTCAACATTTTCTTATTTTAAACCAAGACATCACCTAGAATTTAGTAGGGACCCCACAACGCTTTGTAGGAACTAGTATATTTATCTCTTCAATTAGAAAAAGCCAGAAAACTTTCCTTTTCATTTAAATTGTATTTGTTTATTGTAATCTATTGCTTTTATTGCTTGAACTATTTAACTAAGTTCCTTCTATATGTATGTTTTCTTTATGGGATAAATCACATATTGTGTAGCATGCTAATTATCCTTTCATGTTATATTATACCAAGTTAGGGTAGGCATGGTATATATATTGTTTACATTGCTTGACCCTTGGATCTAAACCTAATTAAATGAAATAACTATAAGGTGCCTAATTTTGTATCATTTATATTGAGTTGTTGATTTTCATTCTTGGAGACACATGGTAAATACTAATATTTCTCTCTTTTAAATTCATTTACAAAGGTTTATATGCTAATTTTGAGCCACTTTCATGATTTATAAGCTTGATATGGATGAATTGATGGTACAAGTGAAACAAACTAATCTTTGATTAAAATGATTTTCATCTTTTGACACAAGATATCACTTTCAAAGCCTGATGTTTTGGTTCTAAATTCATCTTTTCAAATCTGAACTTGTTCATGGTGAAAATGGAAATTCTTATAGCATAATAGCACTCTTGATACTCCAATAATGTATTATATGTCTTACTATTTCACCTTTTAGCATATTGTATGTGTTTACAATTTGCATAAGGGTTAATATGTAGTCTTGTTAGATCATCCTTGGCAACACTTTGGAATCTTCATAACATTAAACATCCCTTAAACCAAATCAACGCAAGAAATTATGGAATGACTTGCTTCCTAATGACAATGTCACATATAAATTAGTACTACTTAAAGGTTTCACATTTCTTTAGTGCATATCTTGTGGTCCTTTTTTGGTAAACTTTTACAACACAAAATTTCAACCAAACACTATACTTTTGGTACCTTTTTATACACAATCACATAGGGCTTGGTTTTGTGAATATTTTTGTTAGCACTTGGGGTATCTTCTTGACTGCTTACGGTAATACTTTTTGCATTATTAAGATTCACTAGTACATGTCATCTCTATTTAAGAACTATGGGAATTCATTGTTCACTTAACATAATCTTATTTCTTGGATTTCCATTGAGCATCGTTTTTACATGCTGATAAGCTTCCCTAAATATAGTGGTGTATGTACCTTAAATAGTTATTCCCTTTATTATTTTCAAGTATTGTGGATTGCTTATTGTTTACATTACCTTGATATCACCATTTGCAATGACATAATTTCATTATTGCATCATGAATTATAAGTATGAATTTCACATAATAACAAACCTATGATAATGTGCTTTGAATATTATTAAATGGTCTCCTTTTTTATTATTATAATATGCTCTATATGTGTAACACGTTCCTCCCACATCTACCCAAGCAACCAACCAACTGGGGTAAACATGTGACGAGATGCTACTATGATATGATTCAACCTCCTAGGTAACCTTAAGGAAATGGAATCGACAGAAACATAACACACAGACCTCCCTCAGGTGCTTCAGGACCCCCAACACCTAATCCACCACTCCAGGTGCCCGACCCCATAGTTATCCTATCATTTAGATGAACTAAACCCAAGTTCACTCCCATGACAAGGCACGCATACAATTGTAACCCCATAGTCGCTCTCACAGGCTTGTCTGCCAACGACTCTGGGATTTGAGCCACTTTTTCATGCCCAGATCCCATGTCACTGCCCAGAATTGAACTAGCTCTTCAAAGCACTAAAATAGCATGTAAATGATAGTATTAAAGAAAATACTTGTTCAAGACCTTGACTGGACCCCTACTAGCCATGACAGGCATTTTGTCAAACATTTAATAAATATGAAACCTACATGTGTAAATAACAAATCTGAGCATAGGGGTCTCATACTTATCTGAGATTCATTATGAACCATTGTCTCCTTATCAAATTAGTTGTCATTTCATCCATTAGTTCATAGATAAACTGATAATTAAATAACAAGTAAGAACATGATGAGATTCATACATAGTTGCTGTCATAAAATACGTACATAACCAACATAATAGGGACAAAAAGACCAATGAAATCATAGCCATATAAATCATATATAATCCATCATAATTCTCATAGAGAGATAAGGAGAAATAACCTTTCATTAATGATGCAAAATCTAAAACCGGAATGGGACTTCCACGTTCCACCCAACCATTGAATGACTGAGCCAAATATCTCTTCAGCCATTCACCCCCGTTCCATATTCCAAGCATGAATGTGGGATCTCATAGAACACATCAATCAAAAAACACCTATGGCTTCTAGAGGCCATCCACCTCAACCCATCAAACAATGATTGCACCTCACAGTCAGACGTCACAAAACCATCATCGGATCGGCCTCTATCCCAACCATCTAGGGCTCCAAAGCATTTGTTCCAACCAAGGCTCCAAGACTAGTAACTCAACCCACAACTTTTGTTGCGCTCAAAAGCGTTTTTCCAACCAAGGCTTGAGGACTAGTAACTCAACCCACCAAAGGCTCCAGAGCATTTATCCAATCAAGGCTCCAGGAACTAGTAACTCAATCCAAGCTAAGGAAACATGAGAACCAACCAAAAACAAACAATGAAAGTAAACCCACAATCACCATGGCTATCCTAGAAATGGAAAGGCTAGGCAATCCATTTTCAATCCAGGAAATCCTCCATGCCAATAATGATCACAACCAAGAAACCACATGCATGTGCCATGCATGCCAAAACTAGTGAAGGAAACATACATGCAACTCAGTACCTGCAAGAAAATATTATGTAGGTGTTGATCCTAATGCCTTCTTGTGCTTTCCTACTCTTCCTTTTCCTTCTTACTCCAAGAATCCAAGTATGACACACCCATCAAGAGTGCTCCAATAAAACTCTAAGCCTCCAAGAGTATGAGAGAGAGAAAGAGAATAATGAGAGAGTTCCAAAAATGAACTGACTAAGTCTTACCTAGTGATCCTCAGAAGCATTTTTAATAATGAGGCCTCTATTTTCTTCATTTTCCATTATTTTCCTCCATTTTTCTCCTCACATGCAACTTGTGACCTTTCACCTTCATTTTCTTCTAATTTCCATTATTTTCATAAATAAATACCAATTAATGCCTCATGACTTTCCAAAACCTTAGTCATTGCCTTTGCCAATTACCTTAGATATAATAAATTGAATCATCACCCACTAGGATGTTTCTCTCACCATTAAACTTGGAATATGTGCCCCATCATCCTGGCCTTAAATATATTTTTACATAGAATTTTCACCAAGGATGTTACAGAACCCTCCCCCTTGGGGGAACACCATCCTCAGTTTTAATGACACCTATAACCAACAAGACTGCTGAAAACAATACATACTGCCCATTGAGCTTTATAACACAACTCATTACATTATTTACAATAACCACATATACACATACACATTTTCTTCAACCATCAAATAACCATACTGTCTATGGAGCTTTATAAATCCATCTCATTATAATATTTACAATAATATGCTCATGTAGACGTTTTATCAACCAGAAAATAAAAGGATACGATGCTTGCATCTGCAACAAGGGAATCCATATGCTCACACCTCCACCCTCAAGTAATACTAGGATTCACCTCCTTCCTAGGAAGTCTAGAATCCACTGCCACAATCAAACTGCATCCAATGTCCAGCTCTATTATCTTGTGCCACTTGTCTTCTCAGTGAATAGTTACTAGCTCATTGTTCCAAGGCGCACTCTGAATGTGCATCTAATTCCATCTGGCAATGCTAATGACCAAAACCAAATGCATCCATGAACTTCTCTTCTCTGCTACATAGTCCCTCGGGAATTCAGTCACCTCTTCCATGCAGACGCTCACCTTCCAAGTTCCACTGGCACCCTCATCTTGGGCAGTCCATCTCTTGGTAAGGATTATGCACATCGTAAGATACCAAAAACCAAGGCATATCCCTGCCTTAATACCATCATACCAGTCATAGCATGCTCATGGAAATCAATGGACACTATTGGGTACCAGTGTCCCATAATGACCCTGTTCCTAAATGCTTTACTAGCATACTGCTGCATTTTCTAATTCCTTTTGTTGTTGCAAATTCTTGCAGTCGACTTCAATCACCCAACTGGTCATTTCATGCATTTGTGTACCAAGCACATAACTTCCATTAGATTTAAAATAAATTGAGATAAATTCACATCATACCTCATTAGTAGCTCATCAAGAAGGTACATTTGCAATCATGTTCGCTTCCTGTCACAACAAGTCAAACTAGCATATTTGACCAAATCAACATGTATAAAAATATCTCATCAGGTTAGCTCAAAAGATAACCATCATAGATCAAAATCATAAATCACATGTAACCATCATAAACTAGAATCATAATTCACATGTAATCATCATATACCAAAATCATAAATCACATGAATAATAAAACTGAAATAATATAACGATACTTATCCTTTAATCGATCCTTACTTCTGCCTTTGTTCTTATTTCGTATGCACACCAGATTGATTGCCACACGTGACAAACACCCAATGCCTTCTCCTCAACCTGGTACACATATACATAGTGTGCATCACATAAATACGACCACACATGACATACAACTCCATACAATACATGCACCTACACTTGATATACAACACATACACCTACACCCAGTGTATACAATACAATAAATATGCCTACATCCAGTACGTAACATAATACATACACCTACACTTGGCATACAACACAACACAATACATCAATACCTGATGTACAACACCATACAATACTTGCATCTAAACAATGCACAAACCTAGTACCACGTGCCCTCAAAGCAGCATGTATGTCATGCACACAATACCATGTGTGCATCAGTACCATATGTACAACATACACACAATACCAACTATACACTGTACCACCCGCACAACATCACATGTACACAATGCCACCTGCACAACATGTACACAACACCATATGTACACTACACCACTTGTACAATGTGTACACAATACCACATGTACATAGTACCACATGCACGACATGTATGCAACACCACATATACATAGTGCCACATGCACGACATGTACACAGCACCACCTGCACACAATGCCACTTATACAACATGTACACAACACCACTTGTACAATCATGCACACCACACCATATGTACATAGCACCACATGTACAACATGTACGCAACACCACACATACATGACACTGCATATCCAACATGTACATAGCATCATCTGTACACAACATCACATATCCAACACTTGCATAGCACCATATGCATACAACACTGCATATCCATCATGCACATAGTACAATATGTACACAACACCGTATATCCAACATATACATAACAACATCTATACCCAACACTGAATATACAACATTCATACAACACTATCTGTACTGACACCATGTACATAATATTGCATAAACAACATGTACACACACTACATATGCAAAATAGTACATGCGCATAATCATCACAGATGCAACATGTACAACATGTATGGAATATGCACAACAGTAATACTAAGAAACCACACTACCTCTACCAAGCAACCTTGATTCCAACGTCTTATCCATGCTTATCCTAGCATGCCATAGACCACACTGCTTTCATTTCACTGATGTATCCCTTGGTATAACTTGTCCATAATATGGACATAATATAATCAAATAATATCAAATCATAACCTCATTATACTGACCTCATATATTTGTCATGACTACTATTCCCAATTGATTCCTCATAAGACCAAGAACCTCTTCATGCCATTTTCTTGCGTAAGAAATCATTCCTTCATAGGAAAGATTCTTGATGACCCTATCGGATAGTGACATAGATACATAGACACATACATACATATAAATAAACATTAGCATAAAAAAATCATGATTTATGATGACCCTATTAGATAACAACATACATACATACATATATGCGTATAATAATTAGCATAAAGCAATCATGATCACAACATAAATACTAGATATCAAGGTCAAGGTTAAGAGAACTTCCTTTATTCATGAACAACATTGACAACCACCATTCCCAACTTAGTCAAGCCATCTGATATCTCAGGTCCATTTACTTTACCTTTTTTGGTTACCTTTCTCCTGCATATCCTACCATCGTCCATTTATACCAATGGACACAACCAGTCCAACTGGATGTGATAGTATTACCCTTCACCATGCTTACTCATGCACATATCTTCTTATGAATCTTACATTACCTTTTGGGTACCACACAACTCTCCCAAGCTCCATCAACTTTTCTCTTTCCCAAACAATTCCCAAGATTAAAAACATAAAAGGAAAGAAAAGAAACAACCAAGGAGAAAACCATGAAAGTCAATAATAATATGACAGTACAACAAAGTGGCAAGGCCTTGAACCAGACATAAAAAAACCACAATAAAGTTCAACAATTCATAAAATATGAAAAGCTCAAGACTAGCAATAGACACCATGACTAAATCCCTATGCTTCCCAAGGAAAGCTCAACCCTGACCTTATTCAATATTTCATGGTAGTCTCTTACCTAGCAATCCCCTACATCATACTACCATAAACACATAAATGTTGGTGCATAAATAAATATAATGACATACTTGTTACCTTACCTTGTTGTTCCAAGCATGTTGCTTGCAACTGAACACATCCACACCATCTCTCAAGGGACTCAAATTCCCTTGAAAGATCTACCTGTAACTAGAAACTAGCTTATATACCTGTCAAATACATGTCCATGAATATAACACATATCCACATAATGTCAGACTAGATTAAGGTTAAGAAGACTTAATGTATGCGAGCCACTCATTCATTAGGAATTAGAGTTTCTAAACATAGCTAAAGGAATTCTTGTCCAATTCCTTCCTTTTACATTTTTACTTGGTTGTAATCAAGGCTTACTAGTATTGCCACATCACCCAATTGTTAGTTATATAAGCACATCATTTATTACCTTGTCACGCTAATAACAAGCATGTTTCCCTGCAACTGCTGACACATACTCCAAATATCAATACAATCATATCTATCATTTTGAAATCAAGCTTTACCAAGACTACAATCATGTCATAATCCATAGCCAACTCATAGTCCTTAGACACAATGCTACAACTATCACCTACTATACTCAAGTACATATCAACTGTCTCAACATATATGTGTTTGTACAATCATCTTAAAACAAAATCATTTCAACACATACTCATATTATGCAATTCATCAAACATTCAACCAACTTGCAACATACCATGTTAAATAAATCAACTAGATGACATTATAAACATCAAACGCTCAACATCAAATAGATGAAACAATCAAGAATGAAGCACCAAGTATACTACATAAGAAAAATCATACCTTAGTGTACCTTAGGGGAGGCTATCTTGTCTACACAATCGATCTATTTAGCACGATATAACTTCTCAACATATCAACTAAAACATAAATCATGATATCCATAACATAAACTAACTAACATGTTCACACTATAAGCTCATAAAAATTTGTGCTCTATGCATAGCAATCACATATGTACAATCAGTCTAGATTAGTACCACACAATGAAACAAAATAAGTTGACTCATACCTAAATGTCATAACCCTAGCCCTCTGCATAGGCCAATCCGATTTAACATGATAAATATCACATCAAGATCTTAATGAAATAACCCTAGTCATCAATTTACTAGTATATAACAACCATAAGCTATATATCATGCTCATTGACAATATATACCATAATCATCAAGATAACTGTCATATAAAAACAAGAAGTTAAACTATAACATACTCATCAACAACATATAACATAATCATTAGGTTATCTTAATATAAAACAACAATAGCAATGCATACAACTATAGGTTACTATCATTCTTGACTATCCGACACATGTGCATATGACTACACTAATCAACTAACATCTATCATGAATGTAACCATAACATCAAAAGGCATCTACATAAACCTAATGCATATACAGCTAATACATATGACAAAACTTACATACCTACATGTCAAACATACAATACCTGTATGATGATTTTCTCTTACCCCAAAGTCTAATGTTGCGACCTCATTATGATGATCTGCATCTCTTGATCTATCTCAGCCAACACATTAGCATCATAACAACCAATAGCATCATGATGACCTAAATTTGCATAAAATTACTTCAAAAGGAAATTTTGACCTACTATTCATGCATAACTATAACCAAGACTGTACATGCATAACAACTACATATAGACATATAACACATGAGTGAAAAACCATATACACACCCTTCTAGCTAGAGTCCAGTCATTGATGCATGACCATGTCAACTACACAAATCATGACCTCATGCATGACAACAACAACCACCTCACATGTATTTGATAACATGTGAACACTGATGTGCATAAAAAAGCATAATCAACCATACACACATAAAGATATACTACACGACAACATCTTCAACCTTCACATGGTGACATCACTACAACCATGATCAACACCATGCAAATGCAACAAGCACATGGAATACATACATAATCTACCCATATGCAACCAACATGAATGCATGACCGACACACAACCCAAGGAGAGTGCAACCACGCTCTGATACCACTATGTAACACCCTCCTCCCACATCTACCTAAGCAACCGACCAGATGGTGTAAACAAGCAACGAGAGGCTACCATGATATGATTCAACCTCCTAGGTAACCTTAAGGAAATGGAATTGATGGAAACACAAAATATAAACCTCCCTGAGGTGCTTCAGGACCCCCAAGAGCTAATCCACCACTCTAGATGCCCAACCCTTGAGTTAACCTAGCATTAAGATGAATTAAACCCAAAGTTGCTCCCATGACAAGGCATGCATGTGACTGTAACCCTATAATCACTCTCACAGCCTTGCCTGCCAGTGACCAGAGACCAAATTTGTTAGTGCTATGCCAGTGACTCTAGTATTTGAGCCAATTTTTTAGGCCCAGAGCCCAGGTTACTGCCCAGAATTGAACCATCTCTTCAAATAACTAAAATAACATGGAAATGATAGTACTAAATCAAATACTTGTTCAAGACCTTGACTAGACCCCTACTAGCCATGATAGGAATTTTGTCAAACACTTAGTAAATATGAAACCTATAAGTGTAAATAACATATTTGATCATAGGGGTATCATACTTATCTGAGATTCATTATGAAGCATTATCTCTACATCACATTAGCTGTCATTTCATCCATTAGTTCATAGATACATTGATAATTAAATAAAAAGTAAGAACATGATGAGATTCATACATAGTTTTTGTCATAAAATACATACATAATCAACATAATAGGGACATAAATACAATGAAATCATAGCCATATGAATCAGATATAATCCACCATAATGGTCATAGAGACACAAGGAGAAATAACCTTTCATTAATGATGCAAAATCCAAACCCGGGATGGGACTTCCACGTTCCACCCGACCGTAGAATGGTTGAGCCAAATCTCTCTTTAGCCATTCACCCCCATGTCATATTACGAGCATGAATGTAGGATCTCATAGAACACATCAATAAAAAACCACCCAGGGCTTCTAGAGGCCTATTGGGCCATGGAATTGGTATGCTTCTCCCCTTTGTTTCTTCAGTTAATAATTAGTTTTTCAAGTTCTTTAAGTTCATAATGTAATTGGAAGTTCGAAGTTATAGAAAGTAGCTAATGAAATCTAGACATTCTACCTTGTCAATGAGTCAATTTGAATACTTAAGACATAATTAACTCACAATTTGGGTTAATTTATGTACAAGAAATATTTGATGGATGATTGTCGTTCCCTAAAATCACTGAAGAGAAACCAAGTTGTGGAATAACCGTTGGGCTAATCACGATATTTTGATCAAGGATTCGTGCCTATGTGCATGGAATAATCAAAGAAAGGATACAATTTATTATCTCGAAAATATGGTGAAGTTTTATAGCTTAAATAAGAAATCCTAAGAATCTTCCAATTCTCAAGATAG
>APFE030269120.1:0-22288 GCA_000404065.3 Pinus taeda | reverse complement strand
AACAATTTAGTAAATTGTTTTAATAAACACTTAAATAAAAATTAAATAACACTTTTTAAAATGTTATAAAATGATTAGGGTTTAGGGTTTAGGGTTTAGGGTTAAGGAGTTGGATTTAGCGTTTATAACAATTTAGTAAAAAAATGTTTTAATAAACATCTAAATAAAAATTACAAAACCCTTTTTAAAATGTCATAAAATGATTAGGGTTTAGGGTTAAGGTGTTGGATTTAGGGTTTATAACAATTTAGTAAAGTGTTTTAATAAACACTTAAATAAAAATTAAATAACACTTTTTAAAATGTTATAAAATGATTAGGGTTTAGGGTTTAGGGTATTGGGATTAGGGTTAAGGAGTTGGATTTAGCGTTTATAACAATTTAGTAAAAAAATGTTTTAATAAACATCTAAATAAAAATTACAAAACATTTTTTAAAATATCATAAAATGATTAGGGTTTAGGGTTTAGGGTATGGGGTTTAGGATTAAGGTGTTGGATTTAGCGTTTATCACAATTTAGTAAATTGTTTTAATAAACACTTAAATAAAAATTACAAAACACTTTTTAAAATGTCATAAAATGATTAGGGTTTAGGGTTAGGGTTTAGGGTTTAGGGTATGGGGTTTAGGGTTAAGGTGTTGGATTTAACGTTTATAACAATTTAGTAAATTGTTTTAATGAACACCTAAATAAAAATTACAAAACATTTTTTAAAATGTCATAAAATGATTAGGGTTTAGGGTTTAGGGTTTAGTTTTAAGGTGTTGGATTTAGCGTTTATAACAATTTAGTGAATTGTTTTAATAAACACTTAAATAAAAATTACACAACACTTTTTAAAATGTCATAAAATGATTAGGGTTTAGGGTTTAGGGTTAAGGTGTTGGATTTAGCGTTTATAACAATTTAGTAAATTGTTTTAATAAACACTTAAATAAAAATTACAAAACACTTTTTAAAATGTCATAAAATGATTAGGGTTTAGGGTTTAGGGTATGGAGTTTAGTGTTAAGGTGTTGGATTTAGTGATTATAACAATTTAGTAAATTGTTTTAATAAACACTTAAATAAAAATTACAAAATGCTTTTTAAAATGTCATAAAATGATTGGGGTTTAGGGTTAAGGGTTTAGGGTATGGGATTTAGGGTTAAGGTGTTGGATTTAGCGTTTATAACAATTTACTAAATTGTTTTAATAAACACGTAAATAAAAGTTACAAAACACTTTTTAAAATGTCATAAAATGATTAGGGTTTAGGGTTTAGGGTATGGGGTTTAGGGTTAAGGTGTTGGATTTAGCGTTTATAACAATTTAGTAAATTGTTTTAATAAAAATTACAAAACACTTTTTAAAATGTCATAAAATGATTAGGGTTTAGGGTTTAGGGTTTAGGGTATGGGGTTTAGGGTTAAAGTGTTGGATTTAGCGTTTATAACAATTTAGTAAATTGTTTTAATAAACACCTAAATAAAAATTACAAAACACTTTTTAAAATGTCATAAAATGATGAGGGTTTAGGGTTAAGGTATTGGATTTAGTGTTTATAACAATTTAGTAAATTGTTTTAATAAACACATAGATAAAAATTATAAAACACTTTTTAAAATGTCATAAAATGATTAGGGTTTAGGGTTTAGGGTTAAGGTGTTGGATTTAGCGTTTGTAACAATTTAGTAATGGATTTCACACACCTTAATTATCAAAAAGGGTTTTGAGCAAGGTTCTATGGATAGCCGTTATCCACTATGCGACGTTTCACTGTACAAATTTATTAGAACAGCAACAACGATTTTATCCCTACCAATTCTTGTGCTCAACATAATATTTAGCGTTCATATGGGTTTATCCCTTCCTGATTGCTACTTTTATTTGTATTTCTTTGGTCACTTGGAAGTATCCTTGGCACCACCACATCACTACCATGGTTTATTGTATTAGTTCCATTGACTTACTTTGGTCACTTATGGACATACTTAAAAGCATCATATTTTATCTATTACTACACCTTGAAGGGAGTGTGCAATTATTATTGGGGGGTGGAAATTGAGAATGAGGGGTTGGTAAAAAATTCCAATCTACACCATCACTCAATAAACCCACTAAAAAGCAAAAAATAAACATAAGAGCCAAGAGAGTAAGGAAAGAGCAAGATGTTCAAAGGAGGCAATGTGGCAAAGCAAAGTTGTACAATGTTTCACCCTATTCAATATTGTAGGAGGATGTAGTCCCACCTCTAAAAATAAGGCTACCAAACTACTCTATCATCAAAAGGAATTGAGAGATAAGAAAAAAGAAAAGAGGGAGAAAAATATTTTATCAAGGATTCCCTTGAAAAATGAAAAAGGTAAACAAATGAAATTGAGGGGCAAGAAGGAACATTCAAAGGGGAAAGGCCAAATGAGGATCGGGGATTGTAGAAAAAAGTTCCCAGAAATGTCTAAAATATCAATATAAATGAAAAGACACCCCAACAACATTAGTGGCAACAAGGATGAAAATACCTTAAGCAACAATGTTTGTTAAAGGAGAACAAGGTCATCAAAAATATGGCAGACCCAAGGGAAGTACAAGGGGAGACAAGGGCCCCAAATGACAGCAAACAAGAGGGACTATTACCTAAGAGAATCCAAGTAGACTTTAAGAGATACCAAAGGATTCACCAACAGAAATGCCCTATTAAAAGATAAGGGGGGAGGGAGCATTCTTGAAAAGGGAGGGTAACAAAGCTAGGACGAGAAAGAGGGGGAGAGAGGTGGAGAGGATAATTATCCTATATATGGAAAAGAAAATCAAGGAAAAGTATCATACCTAAAGGAGAGTTAATCCATCTCAAGTATAGTTTCTTAACCCACAAGAAATCACTAAACAATGAACTATCTCGAGACTCAATGCAAGACCAAGTTGAAGTAAAAAAAATGTACCTATTACTTCAATTGGAAAACTTATTGTCACAATCCAAAGGAGGCAAATGGCTTATAGCTAGCTTGAAATAAGGTTCAAGATTAATCTTGTCAATTGGATTTTTGTTTAGTGGTTGGGATGAATGATTGTTATCCTCCCCACCGAGCTTCAATTCCTATAATTGACATGATGAACTTTGTTGCAATGGCTTCAAGCCTTAATGTTAACTATGAGCAATTAGTCGAGGACCGAAACAAGTATATTCCTCGTATGGAATATAAATATATTTCTAGAGGAAAAAAAGGTTCAAGGTTAATCTTGGGAAAATAAAATTTTGGGCCAAAAAGAAAAGATTAAATCATTTGGATTGTTGGATTTGTATTTGTTTCAATGGATTTGGCTTCATGCTTCACATGTTTTTCCTATGCCATAGTAAAAGAAAATAAATTGTTTTATTTATCTAACTCCTTTCATGTGAACCTATTTAGCATGTTTAAACTAGTCACTAAGAGTAAAAGGGTGGGAGATGGGAGATAGACTCCTTTGCATCATTGGAAAATACAAAAACAAAATTGATTTCTAGGACATTGCCTCTAGTGATATTAGTGGAAATATTATTTCTAGAAACAAGGTCACTGATTTCAGTTTTCAAAATATAAATAATTATATTTGAGAATGAGTAAAGGAGAGTGTTTTTTACAAGTTGGATGAGCATGCAACTTATACCAATGACAAGTAACCCAACTAGTTTGCATACGTAAAATAAATTAAGCAAATAGGAAAGGATCTTTCATGCACCCTATGTTTTTTACTAAGAGCCACAAAACAAGGGCGAGTATTCTCAAATACCATAAATTGCATGGAATAATCCACAAATTCATCAAATTCAAAAGAAAAAAATAGCAACGACACTCAAAAATTCAAAAGTCAAGGGTAAAGGTTGGTAGTTTGACCTACAAAAAAAATGAATATAGGCCCTAGCAATGAGGGGGGAATATTAAAAAATACTAAGGGAAAAATAAGGTAAGGGATCTTCCATTGTATTGGTTTTACTAGATGGGTATGGCTAGCACATTAAACCAACTAATCAAAGATAATGTTCTTGATTGATCATGTTTCGAGGTATGCCTCCATTGATAGTGATGTTGGCACAAATAATAGGTTAATGTGAGAAGGAAAGGGTTGGCTAGGGTATGTTGGATAGAGAAGATCCCCATTAAATATCCAAGTTAAAACATTTCTAAAAAAATATTTTTCTACTACAACATGGACAGGTATTTAAGTACTTATAATACTTTGCAAATTCCTTTGCCTGGAACAACCAAACTAATTATTATACAAAGTTAAAGAACTTTTAAACAAACAAACAAAAATCATGCTACAACCATAGCTTTTAAGTGCATACTAAAATAGTTCTTAAAATCAACTATTTAATTTAAACACTATCAATTGCTTTAGCTAGCATTTTTTGACAACTTGTTTGGGGTTTTTTTTCTTGGCATTGATTATTAGTTCCCTCTTTCTCATTAATATTTTGAGATGATCAAACGATGATTAGACCATCATAATTATGGTTACTGCAAGGCCTTATTGCCCATAGCACAAAAACTTAACTATAGTGAAAGTAATTGTAGTTTGAACTTTGAATATACAACCTAAAAAAGCTCCTTCTTTACAAGCAATATACAAAAAGGTGGATGGAAGCATCCATACATGGATTCCCATATAGGATCCTTCCTATAGATTAGAGGAGTCTATCATTGATATTGTTGATTTCAAGAAGGAATATCATATCTTTCAGTTATTCAAAAGATTGAAAGAAATGCATAGATTTGAAAGTATATTGTAGTGGAAGCTGGAATTTCAACTCTTTTGTGCTTGAAATAAACTTCCAGCTCTTACTTCAATTGAGTTGGGTCATGTGTAATATGCACACTAGGTCAAATGTGACTCTAATATTGAAAGCTAGTGAAATTTTCTTTTGGTGCAATGCATTGATGGGAACGTTTTCTATTTTTCTTAAGGTGGGACTAATGTGGGCTATAGTATCTATGCTCAAGTTACTTTGAAAGTGATTTTTATGGTTCACATCCACTTTATTATAAAAATACAAACAAAGGAAGAGAAGTGGTCTTGCACGGTGTTTTTATAATAGTTTCGACTAACATTTCTACATTGGGTATCCAATGGACATGAACTGGTAGTCCTAGGCTATTAATGATTCTTCTTATCCGCCCATGAGAGTGTTTCATTTTTCATAATGTTGTCACTAAGCACAGTGACCTCTACATAGGCATGCTCTAACCCCCATTTTATCCCCCACATGTTATTATTCAAAGAAAAAAACTTAAGACATGTTAAGTGGCTTACACAATTGAAGGGAGAGACTTTGTGGTTGAGAACATTTCAAAGAATCAAGATGGTTGGCTACAAGGTCCACTAGAGGTTATGTAATAAACTCACTCACTCACAAAAGGTTATATAACTAACATTCGTCACTACAGGTTATGCAAATAATTATAGTGCATATTGTTAATTGGGTCTAGTTTGAGGTGGGTGAACATAGAAATTGTAATCCTTCCCACCCAAGTTCAAATCCTATTTGTGACATGCTTTGTTCTTTGTGAGCCAATTATTGACTAAGGCTCTTTCTAAGCCATGTGGAATATCTCAATCCTTTTATACAAGCTAGAGGGTAGGGTGGGTAGCATCAAGTTTTAAAAAAAAAACAAAAACAAAAAAAACAAAAACTATAGTACATCCCAAACTTGATTCAAGTAAAAAAATGAAGAAATTGAGGTTAAAAATTGAAAATAAACGTTAAAAAAAAACTATAGCACATCCCAAAATTGATTCAAGTAAAAAATGAAGAAATTGAGGTTAAAAATTGAAAATAAGGGAACAAAATGAAACATAACATACACAATGTATAACATAATAAGGAAGACTAAGTTAAACATCTAGAATTACCTAATATAGTATATGGTATTAATACAACTCACGACTACAATCATTTACATCATCTATGACTTTAGGATAAGATTTCCTCCAGAATCATAGAGCTCTTTTAATGAACATGTAAATTTTAATCCAAAATTCCTCACTCTAACATGAAGTCTACACACGTCTACTAAAAACGCATCTCTTTCATCAAAATCAGTAATAGAACAACAAGTACTAGCTCCTTCCCATAGGCAATGTGAGACGAATAATGAAGATCATCAAAGAAGCAAAGGAAATCATACACCTCCAAATTCATAAGCTTCATCACTAGAGAGACATTGGACAACTGCCACCATCAATGGAGACAAACATCCTATGAGCCATTATCACTTCGAGATTCCAAGTCCATATTGAGCCCTTCGACATTTATCTTAGACAAGCGACACCATCAATGGAAACAAACATCCTATGAACAATGATGACATTGAGATTCCAAATCTAGATTAAGTCCCTCAGCATTTATCTTAACAAGTATGACAAGAAGTTGTCCATTACCCTAAAGCAAGGTTCCGAACAACCTATCACTTTAACATTTTGAGAAAAAATTCCTAAAAGGTATAACAAGTATGAAAAGAAGTTGTCCATTACCCTAAAGCAAGGTTCCAAACAACCTATCACTTTAACATTTTGAGAGGAAATTCCTAAAAGATGCATAATACTAACTCGAAATGCATAGCAAGGCAACATTTTTTTTGGACAAGACTCCTAATTATCATTCTTTTGTTATAAATATTATAAAATAACATAACTAAAATGATAACAATTCATTTCACTAACTTTTCTTTTTTCTATTAAATTTATAAATATAAACCCTAAGCTTAACATAGTATGTCCTAATTCAAGTTGTAATAATATAAAATTTTAATGATATTAATATACATAAAATTAATGAATATATAAACTTTGCAAAATTTGGAATAATACCATACTTAGTATTTCCTCTTTCTATATCTATCTTAATCTTGTGAATAGACATGGAATTCATAGATGAAAAACCTAGTTCATAATAGAAAACATAGCATGCCCGATTTATATTTCTATTTTAATCTTCAAAATACGCATGTATATCTATCTTAATCTTCTGAATAGACATGGAATTCATAGATGAAAAACCTAGTTTATAATAGCAAACTTAGCATGCCTCATTTATATTTCTATTTTAATCTTCAAAATACACATCGAATACATAGAAGCAAAACCTAGTTTAATTTGACGTAGTATCAATACATGGACTTGATTATATGTGAAACTTGTAGTTGTTCCAGACTCAAATTCCACATTACTGAACGGAAAATAACAGAAATTTTACCTACCTACAGAGAGTATGACGTACAGAAAATGCACCTGTGTGGCCGGGCGAAGAATGAGAGAGTTGGAGGCTTGTTTGAATCACCATAGTATTAATATTCTTCTCTCCCCTTCGGCATAATATCTCATCTACAAATCTGAGAGATGACAAAAAATTGAAAATAACGGCTCAAACTCGATCAAAGAGCATAAACCACTGCGAACATTTTTAAAACCAGGTATCAAACGAACCTGTGGAAGACATCAGGTTACATTGAAAAAAAACACATAATATTCTCGTCTCATCTGCATCTTCAATGAAACCCTCCCCTTGACCTGTTGCAAATCAGAGTTCCTTGTTTGAGCAAGGGAACTGTTTTAATAAACACTTCAATAAAAATTACAAAACACTTTTTAAAATGTCATAAAATGATTAGGGTTTAGTGTTTAGGGTTTAGGGTATGGGGTTTAGGGTTAAGGTGTTGGATTTAGCATTTAGGACAATTTAGTAAATTGTTTTAATAAACACCTACATAAAAATTACAAAACACATTTTAAAATGTCATAAAATGATTAGGGTTTACGTTTTAGGGTTTAGGGTATGGGGTTTAGGGTTAAGGTGTTGGATTTAGCGTTTAGGGTTTAGGGTATGGGGTTTAGGGTTAAGGTGTTGGATTTAGTGTTTATAACACTTTAGTAAATTGTTTTAATAAACACTTAAATAAAAATTACAAAACACTTTTTAAATGTCATAAAATGATTAGGGTTTAGGGTACGGGGTTTAGTGTTAAGGTGTTGGATTTAGCGTTTATAACAACTTAGTAAATTGTTTTAATAAACACTGTTACACAGTAAAATGTCACTGCCTTCATGCCAGTCTCCCCACTGTGTTGTGAAACCACATTCACCTATACTCATGCTCCTCAAAATGGCTAAAAAACCCTCTTTGCCTAAGTCAAATGAAGAAAATGATGCGGGTTTGGCAGTTTACACATGCCGAGAATGACCGAATGTATGCCTATAGAATATGTACAAAATTATTGAATGATTTTTTCTTCCTTCTTACGGCAAAAGGGTGTACCAGTAGAAAGAAGAATCAGTAACCAGCATACCTAAAGCAATGATGGACCCGCAAGTATGTACGAAACCAACCATTGGATTGCACATTCGGATTCTTTC
The DNA here is from genome assembly GCA_000404065.3 of Pinus taeda. Classification (NCBI taxonomy): domain Eukaryota; kingdom Viridiplantae; phylum Streptophyta; class Pinopsida; order Pinales; family Pinaceae; genus Pinus; species Pinus taeda. The sequence continues at coordinate 13,916 of APFE030269120.1, read as the reverse complement.
TATCTCATCCCACTTGCCATCTACTTTCGAAATTCACTGAACCATTTAAACATAGCTAATTTTCTTTTGACAAAGAACAACCTCTACTTTCGAAATTCAGTGAACCATTTAAACATAGCTAAATTTTTTTTGACAAAGAACAGGGTATCCTATTGATTTGCATTGACATATGAGAAGGTAAGTCAGAAAGGCAAAAAAAAAAGGAGATAAACCAAAGCTTCCGGTCTTATCTTTCTCATTGGTGAGCCCTCTTCTTCACCTGTTCCAAAATCAACAAGGTTAAAGCATCTAAGCAATAACTGCCAAAGAAAACAAAACCATCATCTCTAAAGGTCAAGCTCTTGCGATATCGCACAGCTTCACCGTGAATAAAAAGGGTTTTGATGAAAATTCACTGTACAAATTTATTAAAAAGACATATGAATATGTATAAATTGAAAAACAAATGCATATCTTCACCTCTCTCATAATGGCAACACGGGTTTTATCCCTTCCAACTCTTCTGCTCTGCATACACAAAATACAAAATAAAATAATGAGTGCAAACAATGTGTGCCTACAGAATATGAATCTGCAGAGACTATGAAAAATCAAAGAATGTCTTCTCCTTTTCGAGGGAAAGAGGAATTGGCAAGTATCATACCTAGAATGAGATGAGTGGATGTACCATCCACCGATCAGTACATTGCACGTCCTTATTCTTCGTCCTCTTCGCGTGTGTCATGTACTCTTTCCTAAATTTCCTGCAAACCGTTTAAACACATGCTTAAAAGGACTTGACAGAGAAGCTTGGTGTCTGCAGCGCATTAATACGGACAAGTCAAAAAACATAACATAAAGAAAAGGGCCATAGTGTTATCTTATCGGTCAATGGCGAACCCTGTTTTTCACCTGTTTTAAAATTAATCGCGTCAAAACCAACCAGCAAGAATTGCCAAGAAAATCAAAGCATTATCTCTAATGTTAAAGCCCTTACAATCTTGCGCAGTTTCGCGGTGAATAAAAATCGTTGAATGATGAGGGCTCCATCCAAAGCCATCCATAGTCTACCACGCAGTTTCTCCCTGTACGAATTCATTTGTAAACCCATCTGAAATATATATAAACTCGAAAACAAAATCATACTTACACCTTCCCTCATAATAGATTGCATGGGTTTCATCTCTAAGGCCTCTTCTACTTTGCATACAACAACAAAATAAAATCCAATCTCGCAAGCAAGCACAACCCGGGAAAATGGCCCGGCTTAACAATGCAAACACTGCCGAAAAAGAGGAAAAAAATAAGGGTGGAAAAAACACTGAAAAGGAAAAATTGTTAAAATAAACTAATTACACTTGGACTAGGAGTTAGCTAAATTTAAAGAGATACAATATTTGAGTGTTAACTATTAGAGTGTTGAGTTAACTTGAATGTGATAGACAATTTTTAGTGTGGTTACATGTCAAAAGAATTTAAGCAAGTCACTAGTTGGGAAAAATAAATACTCATCAGGTTTATTATAAATATCATGTTTTATGCGAACAATAGAGTAACCACAACTAATGCCATTTGCATAAATTATACAACTAGAAACCAGCATGGAGAAAACACAAGACAAGCCAATGCCATTCAGAGTAGCGGAGAGAACACAAGGCAAGCCAATGCAATTCAGAGTAGCGAAGAAGTGACGAGATGAAAAGAAAAGCACTGTATATATATACTTTTGTTCCACTATTTGGTTATGGGAGCGTGTATTTTATTCACATCCACTTTCAGCAATAGTAAAAATTTGAATTCGCACGATGACAAAGAAATCCCGTGGCTTTGTAAATATCCTTACGCGTCTATTTATTTTTTTAAAGATTGCTCATTTGTCCGCCTCTATTTAATTTTAAAATATTTGTTATGATGTCAAAGCCCGAACGTTTAGATATAGTGGTGGAGATTTATATATTATTTATTTTTATTGGATTTGTCTTATCTTTTTAAAATTAGACTGAGTTTCTTGGTACGTTATTGCTTATTATTATGTTATTAATGTTATTGCTTATTTGTATATATGAATGGTTTGTTTTTAATTTATTAAGTTAAAATAATCGTGTAAACACAAAATTATCTGAAATAAATATGAATTACAGAAAATGTACCTCTGTGTCTGGGACACCTCTGCAGTGAGAGAGTTGGGGCTTGTTTGTACCACCATATGATTAATCTTTCTGTCCTCCTTTGGCATAATATCTCATCTACAAATCTGAGACATGACAAAAAAATGAAAATCACGGCTCAAACTCGTTGGAAGCACATAAAACATGCGAACTTTTTTAAAACCAGGTATGGTCTGGAATATAAAAATAATGTAAACATCCCACAAACTTTTCGAAGACATCAGGTTATGTTGAAACAAAAGCATCATATTCTCATCTCATCTCTGCATCGTCAATAAAATCCTGCCCTTCACCTGTTGCAAATCAGCGTTCGTTGATCGAACAATGGAAAAATCAATCTGCATTCAAATTAATTAAAACCAAAAGAGATTTATCTTGAATAACCTGACCATCACTTTCAGTTGACATGACATTGGTTTTAAAACTCTTGCGATTTTGTCCAACTTCAATCTGAAATCAAAACCATAAATAAAAAAGTATAAGCACTTCAATAAATAACAACTCACATCATTTCTCCATGTAGATATCTATTACTATAACCTATCTGAATATAAAATAAAAGAGAAACACAAAGGGATACCTATCCACAGTATCATGGTTTTCCTCTTTACCCATCTATGCTCTGCTCTGTATCCTGGAATAAATTAAAATTTCCCAGCCAAACAATGTAAACAATCAATCAAAAATGGCCAACCGAAACAATTGTACCTACAGGACGGAGGCTCGTTCTTGTCAACTCGAGGGCTTAGTAGAAGTAGTAGTGTTCGTGTCCATTACTCGTAGGGTTTCATACAGATGCAGGCAAAACCATGACTCGCGACCTATGTTCTCCTGTTTATCTATTCTACGACAGAATAGAATTATTTTAACAAAAAAAATGCAAATACCAAGAGAGCTGAAGAAAATGCTGCTAAAATGCTGCTAACCCTAATACTCTCCCAGGTTAGCGGTTTACATATATTGAGAATGACCGAATGTGTGCCTATAGAATATGTGCAAATTATTGAATGATTTCCTGCTTTTTACGAATAGAAAGAAGAATAAGTAACCAGCATACCTTTTTTCCGAAGTAGTAACTAGCATACCTAAACAAATTAATGAGCCACAAGAACGTACGAAACCAACCCTCCGATTCCACATTTGGATTCCTCCTATCTCATCCCACGTGCCATATACTTTCCAAATTCACTGAAACATTTAAACATAGCTATAAAAAATTGACTAACAAAGAACAGGGTGTCCTATTGATTCGCAGACATGTGGGAAGGAATAAAAAAGGTAAAAAAGGAAAAAAATTAAGAGACATAAACCAAAGCTTCCCGTCTCATCTTTCTCAATGGCGAGCCCCCATCTTTACCTGTTCCAGTTCCAGGTTAAAACATAAGACATAAAGAAAAGGGCTATAGTGTTATCTTATCGGTCAATGGCGAACCCTGCTTTTCACATGTTTTAAATTAATTCCGTCAAAACCCAACGAGCAAGAATTGCCAAAGAAAATAAAAGCATTATCTCCAAGGTTAAAGCCCTTATAATCCTGCACAGTTTCACGGTTAATAAAAATGGTTCAATGATGAGGGCTCCATCCAAAGCCATCGCCATCCATCGTCTACCAGGCAGTTTCTTCCCCTACAAATTCAGCCATTTGAATTATATATAAACTGAAAAACAAAAGCATACTTACACCATCCCTCCTAATCGACCACACGGGTTTCATCTCTAAGGCCTCTTATGCTCTGCATACAGCAACAAAATAAAATCTAATCTCGCAGGAAAGCAATGCAAACAACCCAGAATAAATGGACCGGCCTAACAATGCAAACATAGCCGAAAAAGAAGAACCAAAAAAAGGGTGAAAATAAAAAACTGAAAAGGGAAAAATGCATGGTAATGCAGCTCAGGAAACAAGCATGGAGAAAACACAAGACAAGCCAATGCAATTTAGAGTAGCGAAGAAGAGACGAGATGAAAAGAAAAGCACAATGTGTATATATAATTTTGCAAGTGTCCCCATCATCCGCTATTTGGTTATGGGATCGTGCATTCTATTCACGGCCACTTTCAGCAATATTAAAAAAATGAATTCGTTGGATGACAAGGAAATACTCTTGCTTTGTAAATATCCGTCGGTGTCTATTTAATTTTCAAAAAAATTGCTCATTTGTCTGCCTCTATTTAATTTTTATAAGATTTGACCCTAAACATTTAGATTATTACAGAAGCTAGTTGGCACCTGAAAATAAAAATAAAAAATTACCAACAACAAACATGGTATAAGCAGCTGGTGGGAGTGATTTATATATTATTTATTTTTATTGGATACGGTGGTGGAGATTTATATATAATTGATTTTTATTGGATTTGTGTTAAAGTATAGTTTTGTAATATTTTTTTAGTCTTATTTATCTTTTTTAAGCGAGAGTTTTATTTATCTTTTTTAAACAAGATTCAGTGAGGTGGCATGTGATTGCTTATTTGCTACATGAATAGTCTGTATTTAGCTTATTCAGTTAAAATACTTTGTGTAAACATAAAATTATTTCAAATAAATATGAATTACAAAAAATGTACCTCTGTGTCCCGAGACACCTCTGTGGTGAGAGAGTTGGGGCCTTGTTTGAAACACCATAGGATTAATCTTCCTCTCCTCCTTCGGCATACTATCTCATCTACAAATCTGGGAGATGACAAAAAAAAGAGAAAATCACAGCTCGAACTCCTTCAAAGAGCATAAAGCACTGCGAACATTTTTAAAACTAGGTATGGTATGGAATATAAAAATAATATAAACAACCCACAAACCTTTGGAAGTCATCAGGTTATGTTGAAAAAAAAGCAACATGTTCTCATCTCATCTCTGCATCGTCAATAAAACCCTGCCCTTCACCTATTGCAAATAAGCGTTCGCTGAGCGAACAATGGCAAAATCAATCTGCATGCAACTTAATTAAAACCAAAAGAGATTTATCTGGAATAACCTGACCATCACTGTCAATTGACATGACATTAGTTTTAAAACTCTCTTGCGATTTCGTCCCACTTCAATCTGAAATCAAAACAATAAATAAAAAAAGTATAAGTACTTAAATAAATAACAACTCCTATCCATTCTCCGTATAGATATATATTACCATAACCAATCTGAATATAGATTAAAAGAGAAACACAAAAGCATACCTATCCACAATATCATGGTTTTCCTCTTAACCCATGTATGATCTGCTCTTTATCCTACAATAAAATAAAATTGCCCAGCCAAACAATGCAAACAATCAACCAAAAACGCCCAACCAAAACAATTGTACCTACAGAACGGAGGATCGTTCTTGTCAATTTGAGGGCCTCGTAACAGTTGTAGTGTTCGTGTTCATTAATTCATCCAACACCCAAAAGAGACAACAGTGCTCTTAGGGTTTCATACAAATGCAGGCAAAACCATGACTCGCCGCCATCTATCTTCTTCTGTAAATCTTTTGTTGATCCTGCAACAAAATAGAATTATATGGACAAAAAAAAATTCAAATACCAAGAGAACTAAAGAAAATGATGCTAACCCTAATACTCTCCGGGCTTAACAGTTTACATATACCGAGAATGACCAAATGCGTGCCTATAGAATATGTACAGATTATTGAATGATTTCTTCCTTTTTACGAATAGAAAGAAGAATCAGTACCGAGCATACCTTTTTCCGAAGTAGTAACCTGCATACCTAAACGAATTAATGAGCCGCAAGAACGTACGAAACCAACCCTCGGGTTGCACATTCGGATTCTTCCTATCTCATCCCACGTACCATTTAGTTTCGAAATTCACTGAACCATTTAAACATAGCTAAAAAAAATTTGACAAAGAACAGGGTGTCCTATTGATTCGCATAGAAATATGGGGAGGTAAGTAAATCAGAAAGGATATATATATATATAAACCAAAGCTTCTGGTCTCATCTTTCTCATTAGTGAGCCCCCACTTCACCTGTTCCAAAATCAACCAGGTTAAATCGGATAAGCAAGAACCGCTAAAGAAAACAAAAGCATCATCTCTAAAGCTAATGCTTTTGCGATTTCCAATAGCTTCACTGAATAAAACACGTGTAAAATATAACTGAATATATATAAATAAACAAATGCATATCTTCACCTCCTCTCATAATCGGCAACGCAGAGTTTATCCTTGCCGACTCCTCTGCTCTACATACACAATACAAAATAAAATCAGTATGGAAAACAATGCATGCCTATAGAATATGTACCTGCAGAGACCTAGAAATCGAATTAGAACGTTTTCTCCTTTTCGATACTAAAAGGTGCCCCAAGAGAGAGAAGAATCAGTAAGTAACATACCTAAAAGAATGAATGAGATGACTGGATGTACCATCCACCAATTGGTACATTGCACGTCTTTGTTCTGCAAACCATTTAAATCAACGCGTCCATTGACAAGTCAACAAGCATAAGACATTAAGAACAGGGTTATCGTGTCATCTTCGTTTTCACGGCAAAAGGGTAATCAAGAGCGAATGAATTAGCCGCAAGAACGTAAGAAACCAACCATGATATTGCACATCCTTATTCTTCCTATTTCATTACACGTGTCATCTAATTTCCAAATTCACCGCGACACCCTACACCAAACAAAGCTTAAACAGATTGATTCGCATAGACATATGGGAAAGGTAAGTTTAGAAAAAAACAAAGAAGACATATAAACCAAATATTCCCTTCTCATCTTTCTCATTGTGAAGCCCTCCTCTTCACTTGCTCCAAAATAACCAAGGTTAAAAAGGATAAGTAAGAACTGCCAAAGAGAATAAAACCAGGTAAAGCTCTACCGATTTTGCACAGCTTCACTGTCGATAAAAGGGGTTTTGATCAAGGTTCTATGGATAGCCATTATTTACTACGCGGCTTTTCACTGTACAAATTTATTAGTAAAATATATTTGAATATATATAAAGAAAATGAAAAACAAATGCATATTTCACCTCGCCTCAGAATGCACAACACGGATTTTATCCCTGCCTACTCTTCTGCTCTACATATGCAAAATACAAAATAAAATAATAATGGCCAACAATGCGCGCCTACAGAATATGAAACTGCAGAGACTATGAGAATCGAATTAGAATGTGTTCTCCTTTTCGAGGCAAAGAGGAACCGGTAAGTAGCATACCTAGAGTGAGATCCACCGATTAGTACATTGCACGTTCTAATTCTTTGTCCTCGTCACGTGTGTCCTGTAACCTTTTCCTAAATTCCCTGCAAACCGTTTAAACCCAGGCTTAAAAGGATTTGACAGAGAAGAAGTCAAAAAACATAAGAGATAAAGAAAAGGGCTATAGTGTTATCTTATCGGTCAATGGCGAACCCTGCTTTTCACATGTTTTAAAATTAATTGCATCAAAACCAACGAGCAAGAACTGCCAAAGAAAATAGAAGCATTATCTCTAACGTTAAAGCCCTTAAAATCTTGCACAATTACACCGTGAATAAGAATGGTTGAATGATGAGAGATCTATCCACAACCATCCATCGTCTACAACGCAGTTTCTCCCTGTACAAATTCATTAGTAAAACCCATATGAATTATATATAAACTGAAAAACAAAAGCATACTTACGGTTTCACTCATAATAGAGGAAGTGGGTTTCATCTCTAACGCTTCTTCTGCTCTGCATACAGCAACAAAATAAAATCTCCCAGTAAAAATTGCAAACACAACCCAGAAAAAATGGCCAGGTCAAACAATGCAAACAAACAGGAAAAAGAAAATTGTAAAAAAAACACTGAAAAACGAAAAATGCATGGCCATACAGCGCAGGAAAGAAGCATGGAGAAAACACAAGGCAAGCCAATGCAATTCAGAGCAGAGAAGAAGAGACGAGATGAAAGGAAAAGCACGCTGTGTGTATATATATACATTCCCAAGTGGTCCCACCATCCGCTTTTTTGGTTATGGGAGAGTGCATTCCATTCACATCCACTTTCAGCAATGTTCAAACTTTGGATTCCCTGGCCTGGATAACAAAGAAATCCTTTTAGCTTTCTTCCAAATATTTCGCTGATGACAAAGACACCCTTCATCTTTTTGTTTTTTTTCCCATATATTTCGTTGATGACAAGGACATCTTTTTGCTTTTGTGAATATCCGTCTAGATTCGTTGATTCTCATTTCTCTGCGTCGATTTAATTTAAAAAAATATTTGTCATGATTTCAACCCTCGAGTGTTTAGGTATATCACAAGTAGTTAGCATGGAAAAAAAACATAGTTAGAGTTGGAATTTCAAAATAGATCCACTCATTAAATTTAATGATTTTTACACCTCTTAACCAGTTTTTATAACTTCAAAAAATACTTTAACTAACTTATAGAATTTTAAACTATATTTGACCAGCAAATCACCCACGACGGGCAATTCACCTGCCAAATTCCATCCCTCCCAGCAGCACACGCGGTATAAGCAGACGGTGGTGGAGATTGGGAAATAGGAAAGAGCGTGGCTTTTGTTTATACTAATTTGTGTATAAAATTAATGTGATATTACAGATGTATTTATAATAATTAAGGAAAAAGATAAAGATTGGTTAAAAAGTTAGATACGAGGTTCAAATTCTATTAGATTTGAATATAGTATTGTTATGATATTGTTTATAAGTGATACATTGCATTAGAATATTTTATTATTAATTGGTTTATAAGTGACATATTTTAAGTGTGATGATTAAATATTATACAGATAGTTAATGTTTATAAATAATATATTTTAAGAATAACAATTAATTATTTTAGTATGGTTATAATTTTATTGTTAAATATTAAATTTATATATATTTATTAATTAAATTTAAATATGAAAATTAAAATATTATGGTTATTAATATGAATAATTATTATTATAATTTATATATTAATTTAAAATTTAATTTTATTAATATAATTATTTTTTTTATATGAACCTTTATTATTTTAATTTTATATTAATACTAAATTGAAGTTTAATTTTATAAATATTATTTATTTTTATATTTTTTTTTTTTAATTATATGTTTATTAAATAAATCTACATATAAAGTGTGTTATTAATACGAATATGAAATAATATAAATAATTTAATATGGATATGAAATAATATAAATATAATAATAGTTTTGTTGATGATTTTATTTTATTTTCATTTTTATTTCCAACATGTTTGTATTCAGAGGCGGAGTGAAAACTCCCTAGGGCAGCCCTGTCCTTGAACGTAATTAATACAAGCTAAGCATGTCATTTCATGGAATTGAAACTCCCTAAGGCAGCCTTGTCCTTGAGCCTAATTAATACAGGCTAATCATGTCATTTCAGGAATCGATCCGAGTGGTGAGGGAGTGAACATACCACCTCAACCACTCAGTTTACCCTTTGCATAAATATAATAATAATTAATAATTACTAAAGGGAATGTCTCAAAAGACACATCTCCTTATGAAAGGACACTCCTCCCTCATATTTATATAGGATTTGTCATTGTATTCAATCATATCACTTTGTACTCAAAATATTTATTTATAAATATTATTTATCCAATGATAGATATTCTCATATCTCAAGATATTATGAATATTTGTATGATAATGAACATTGTTCTTATCATTTGACATTAGAGTCTTGTTTTCCAATTGTAGCCATCCTTCATATAAGTTTTTAGCCATTCAATAAAAAAGAGTTTCTCCCTATTCTTTAGGTCCTTGACCACATTAAAGTGATTTTTTTCAAAAAAAATTAAAATTATACAAAAGAATAAGAAGAGTAAATAAGATAATCTTGATTCCTCATTATTTTTCATTGGCGATCTACAAATTCATGATTTTCGCAACCCATGGTATTTTTGCAACGTAAAGAAAAACAAAAGAAATACAAATATTTTTTTATGTGAATCATAAGTTTTATCTTTTTATGCAGAGAAAATTATCAAATGAGTTAAACGTCTACAAGTGAATATAATTTAAAAGGTGAAGGAAAATATAAATATAAAAGGAAAATTTGAAGTTAAAGAGGTGTCTCAATTTTTTTATATAAAGGCCATAATTCAAAATTTATAAAGTATTAATTTAAAGAATTTATTTAAGTTTCTAAATTACTAAATTGTCCAGAAAAAGTAACACACATATACAAAGATATATATAAGAGGTTTTTTATCAGAGATCATAACCATCATGAAAACCAATGTGACCAACATTGAGAAAACCACTATCATATTTCATTGAACATTGGAAGCCAAATGCATCAGACCATTTTGTGGAACATCACACCATAGTATCGTGATATTGGAACAACAAGGAACTCTTTGACAGAATAAATACACCATAATATAAGTCGACAAAACTTTTTAGTAGATGTCACAGAGAAAATAAAGTTAAATTTGTGACGTGTGACTATTTGAAAAGATTGAGTGCAGCAATTACATGTTTCCCAAATTTTGAAGAGAGATTGGTTGATTGATAGTATAATTACCATTCATTCACATGGTTGCTAATTTTTTATCATTTTGTTAGTTCATTTTATAGCTCAATCTCATCAGGATTACTATGGGTGGATACACCATCGTCGTTTCTACCTATTGTTTTGATCCTTTAAGGAAAATATTCACGACACTATTTCTTGGCCTACAGAGAAGCCAAAAGTATTTTTTAACTGAAAATATCAAATCCGTGGATAAATATTACTCTCAAAGAACATCAAATCAAAATTTGTGACAAATACAAATTTATTAGCTTCCATTATTTCATGTCATTAATAAATAATTCACCATAATAAATCATGAAGGATTTAAAACAAATAGATTAAGTTTAAATTAAAGGCATATTGAAGAAGTAGGTCTTTCACACTTTGTACATTCACTCATTACAAAGTTTGAATAAGTAGAATGAGACTTGTAATGGAAGATTTCTTAAAATTGTGGAAAATTTGTTTTTGCACTATTTAAACTCAAAGGAAAAATTGCAAGAAATAAGGTTATTATCTCTATAACTCCTACTCAAAATGACAATTATTTACTACATAATGTGCTAACCAATTAGTGGTTCCTTAGTCAAATATAATTGAAATGATAGACAAGGATGAAAAATAATAAGCAATTTACAACTAAGTATTGGAAACTACACTTTTATCTCACAATTCACGTCAAATATTTATTTGGCGATGATAGTGACATTATCTTGAGTTCACCCTAGATGGAATCACTAGGTTCCTTTATCTTAAATGTGAAGAAGATTCTTTTCAATTTTTTCTGTAAGAACAAAAAAAAATACTACATTAGATTTGAGCCAGGTTCAATAATACCAGAAGGCATGAAAGATATCTCAAAAGTAATTCTTCAGTAAAACCCAAAAATCCATGCAAAATATGCAAAAAGAAGTTGAAAAAACTATTGCAAACAAAAATGAAGAAATTCCTCTCCCAAAGGACCATATTGAAAAATTATTTATAGGAATTAAACTTAAGAAGGAAAATAAGTTGTTGGAAAATACAACAATTGATTTTGAAAGAAGTATCAAATTTTCAAATGTAGAATTTCAGTTTGAAAAAAATGTAATAAATACAAATCTCATTAACCTCACAACTCAAACAAATCCTAATCCAATTGAAGGAAATGCATACTCGAATGTTGAAATTCATATGATGGAAATTCCAATTAAAGGTTCGAAAACCAAAATTAGCAGCATTAGTACTTGAAGTAAATCAAGGAACTACACAAGCATGGTATGGAAAAATTAGGACAGAAAAACTCCATATCAACATGCAAATCATAAAGCAGACATCTAAACCAAATTATGAATTTATATCACTTAGGACAAAAAAACTAACTCACATTTCATAGAACATCGATGTCAACACTACTAAGTCTTATGATAACAATTAATTTTAGGAAGTCAATAAGCACAAATTTCTGAAGAAGATTGATTTGGGATGATTAGATCATATCAAAATGTGATGATTCTATACAATAATTAGAAATTCATATTGTCTAGCATCACCAAAGTTGACAACTCCAATAATCAATAAAGTTGCAATGACATACAAAACAAAGAAAAAGATATAAGAGATTTTCATCGATATGCTTTGGAGAAAAAGTATTTCTAAAACAGAATGTAATGTTATGAATATGAATATGGAATAATGCAAATAATAAATGATATAATCATAATAGTTAATAAGCCTTGGTGGTTATCTCATTTGGTTGATGTCCACGTGCCAAGTCATGTGGCCCTCTGTCATGAGGCGCACATTCAATTCTCCTTAAGTCCATCAGGGTTAGGCTCAACATAGTAATAGTTGGTTGTTGGGTCCCTTTGGGTGGGCTTGTCAATGCTTCCAACATGAAAAAAATAAAATCATAATAATTAATAATTATGAAAGGGAGTGATTCTTTACTAAAGTGCACCCCTATCTAATATTTATACAGGGTCTATTATTTTATTCAGTTATATCACTTTTGTACTCAAAAATTTTATTTATAAATATGACTTATTCTATGGTGAGTATTCTCGTATTCTAAATATTTTGAAAATTTTTATGATAATCAACTTTACCAGTTACAAATATGAATCATTATATTCAATTTTTTCTTATATGTATTGTGATATGAATCATTATGTTCAATTTTTTCTTATATGTATTGTGAATTTATTGCCAAAGAAATTGTTTATGATATTATGAATAAAAATAAAATTACGATATGACAATTTGAATTGAATCAAATTATTATTTTTATTACTTTTTATTTTCATTTTTTTAATGATCAAACATTATGTTTTATTATTAATTGATGCAATGTTTTACTACAATATTTGATCTAACACATTACTACAACAACTTCCCAATATTGAGTTGTAAAGCATGTAATAAAAATATTTACCCATTTTAATCGAAAATCATATTTTTAAATGAAGCTTATCTAGATACTTATTAGTGTGTATGTTAAATGACCTTGTGAATCTGCTTTGTTTGTTATTTGAGAAAATAGCATTTCTATGTAGCAAACATCTACTTTGATCTTATAAACAAGTATAATAAACACATTTTATACATATTTATAAGTCCATTTTCTATGTTACACGGTATATTTTCCCATCTTCCTAATGTTAGTTCGCCATTAAAATTTACACAAAATACTTACATAACAATTTATATATCCTTAGGTTTTCTTATTAGTTTCGCTGCGGATAGAGACTTGGAGCGTTGCCATGAAGCCCTAGCCTGTGCTTCGATGCCTCTGAACCCTTGATCCCCTTGCCCTGTGGCCCGTGGCTTTGGGCCCCCTGCCCTACTTTCCTAAGTTCCTTTTTTGAGATCCTGTGATTCTGTGTGGCTCGTTTGCTGCTGGGAGGAGCAAGTAAGCCAAGTTCACCCCCATGAAGGTCCCAGGTTCACCGTAGGTAGGCCCTGCCCCCCCTCTGCCTTCATCTGCCGAAGCCTTCTCTCGACTCTTGGCCAGTTTGCCGCAGAAGAAAAAGAGTGAAGCAGCCAAGTTTGTTAAGAGGCTCAAAGACATTCTTGAAATCTCCCTGCCGCCAGAGACCCTGATTCAAGTCACCCTCTCCTTGGCTGAGCGGGCCCTCATTGGCCATTTCACCACTCTATGGCCTTCTCCTAAGTCCACTGAGACCTAGGTCAACAAGAACTGGGCTCCTCTGATCAAGAACATTGTCACTTCTTACTTCTTAGGACCAGGGTTTTTCCTATTCGAATTCACCTCAAAATAAGACAAGGATTTGATCTTCTAGAATGGC